>JAHLWY010002206.1:0-13075 GCA_020002185.1 Paraescarpia echinospica
CCTCCACCTCCATCATACCCACCACAACCACCGCCACTACCAACCTCATCTACACCACCACCACCACCACCACCACCACTTACACCTCCATCACTTTCACTGGTGGTAATTGTGCAGCAGCACTGTTCTTGGTCCAGTATGTTATTTCTACATCAAAAAAATCGGGAATACAATTCGCTTGATTGTTTTGTTATTCGTTGTCGATCGTACTGCTAATATAATATCATGTAATATAATACAATATAATATAATACAATTTAATATAATAATCATATAATACAATTTAATGTAATATACTATGGGAGGTCTTTACCTTATATTGGTCTGATTGGCGGAAAGTTGCAACTCTTCACTTCATTTTGGCTCAAAGGTACTCCGCAGCGCAATATGTTGAACTGCCATTTATGTCAGATAGATCGTCGCGGAAAAACATTTTCGATAATATATCAGATCTTTGTTTGAAATTGTATGTGACTACAGCGTTATCGTATGGTCGCTGTTCGGTGTAGTTTGAAAACATAATTAATAATAATGAGTTAGTACTCTATGGAGGATTGACATTCAGATGTCTGAGGTCGTGTTGCGGCGCCGGTTGAAAGCGGCTGTGGAGAATGAAAGCGACAATAACAAAATAAGCTGCAAATTTGCGCGAATACATGAGTCTGAAAATAAATAGCGGAAAAGAAATGTGAAGTTACCGATGATGCACAACAAATATCAGATCGTTTGACGGGTTCGCAACATGTTCTGGTTACAGGCCCGGTAGGCCCGTATTATGTTTAGTCTGATGTTGAATACCGTGCAGCAGTGCAACATGTTCTGGTTACAGGCCCGGTAGGCCCGTACTATGTTTAATCTGATGTTGAACACTGTGCAGCAGTGCAACATGTTCTGGTTACAGGCCCGGTAGGCCCGTACTATGTTTAATCTGATGTTGAACACTGTGCAGCAGTGCAACATGTTCTGGTTACAGGCCCGGTAGGCCCGTGTTATGTTTAGTCTGATGTTGAATACTGTGCAGCAGTGCAACATGTTCTGGTTACAGGCCCGGTAGGCCCGTGTTATGTTTAGTCTGATGTTGAACACTGTGCAGCAGTGCAACATGTTCTGGTTACAGGCCCGGTAGGCCCGTGTTATGTTTAGTTTGATGTTGAACACTGTGCAGCAGTGCAACATGTTCTGGTTACAGGCCCGGTAGGCCCGTATTATGTTTAGTCTGATGTTGAACACTGTGCAGCAGTGCAACATGTTCTGGTTACAGGCCCGGTAGGCCCGTACTATGTTTAATCTGATGTTGAACACTGTGCAGCAATGCAACATGTTCTGGTTACAGGCCCGGTAGGCCCGTGTTATGTTTAGTCTGATGTTGAACACTGTGCAGCAGTGCAACATGTTCTGGTTACAGGTCCGGTAGGCCCGTGTTATGTTTAGTCTGATGTTGAACACTGTGCAGCAGTGCAACATGTTCTGGTTACAGGCCCGGTAGGCCCGTATTATGTTTAGTCTGATGTTGAACACTATGCAGCAGTGCAACATGTTCTGGTTACAGGCCCGGTAGGCCCGTGTTATGTTTAGTCTGATGTTGAACACTGTGCAGCAGTACAACATGTTCTGGTTACAGGCCCGGTAGGCCCGTATTATGTTTAGTCTGATGTTGAACACTATGCAGCAGTGCAACATGTTCTGGTTACAGGCCCGGTAGGCCCGTGTTATGTTTAGTCTGATGTTGAACACTGTGCAGCAGTGCAACATGTTCTGGTTACAGGCCCGGTAGGCCCGTGTTATGTTTAGTCTGATGTTGAACACTGTGCAGCCAGTGCAGCATGTTCTGGTTACAGGTCGAGAGTAGGCCCGTATTATATTTAGTCTGATGTTGAACACTGTACGCGGCAGTGCAACATGTTCTGGTTACAGGTCGGTAGGCCCATGTATATTTAGTCTGATGTTGAATGCTGTGCAGCAGTACAGCATGTTCTGGTTACAGGTCCGGTAGGCCCGCATTATGTTTAGTCTGATGTTGAACACTGTGCAGCGAAGTGCAACGTATTCAGTTACAGGTCCGGTAGGCCCGTGTATGTTTAGTCTGATGTTGAACACTGTGCAGCAGTGCAACATGTTCTGATTCTGGGCCCGGTAGGCCCGTACTATGTTTAATCTGATCAAGCGAACACTGTGCAGCAGTGCAACATGTTCTAGTTACAGGTCCGGTTTGGGCGTATGTTTTGATGCGATGGCGGAGCTGCTGTGCAGCAGTGCAACATGTTCTGGTTACAGGTCCGGTAGGCCCGTGTTATGTTTAGTCTGATGTTGAACACTGTGCAGCAGTGCAACATGTTCTGGTTACAGGCCCGGTAGGCCCGTATTATGTTTAGTCTGATGTTGAACACTATGCAGCAGTGCAACATGTTCTGGTTACAGGCCCGGTAGGCCCGTGTTATGTTTAGTCTGATGTTGAACACTGTGCAGCAGTGCAACATGTTCTGGTTACAGGTCCGGTAGGCCCGTGTTATGTTTAGTCTGATGTTGAACACTGTGCAGCAGTGCAACATGTGCGAGTTACAGGTCCGGTAGGCCCGTGTTATGTTTAGTCTGATGTTGAACACTGTGCAGCAGTGCAACATGTGCGAGTTACACGTGGACACACCGGGAGAGGTACCTGTTTATACAAAGGAAGTGCTACCATGAACACGCCGGGAAAGAGACCCGTGAACACGCCAGGAATGTTACCCGTCGGTAAACTGTAGTGTTACCCGTGAGCACACCGGGAGTGTTACCACAGACGGTCTAAGGACGTCGATGTCTCCGTCTCAGCTCCCTGGGCCGTGGAGAGTTCTACCCATGCCACTAACGGAAACTTGTAACTCTACACTTCATGTTGGGTTGTCCGCAGTGCAATATTTTGAACTGACATTTATGCCAGATAGATCGTCGGGGAAAATATCTTCAATAATATATGAGGTATTTGTTTGAAATTGTATGCGAATACTGCGTCATCGTGGTGAATGGCCGCTGTTCGGTGTAGTTGAAAAACATCATTAAAAAATAGTTTGTTCTCTATGGAGGATTGACATTCATATTTCATAGGTCGTGTTTAATTCTCCAGAGCCGGTTACAAGCGGCTCTGGAGAATTAAACCGACAACAACAACAGAAACTGCAAATTTGAGTGAATACACGAGTCTGAAAATAAATAGCAGAAAAGAAAGGGAAGTTACCGATGATGCACAACAAATATAAGATCGTTTGATGGGTTCGCAACATGTTCTGGTTGACGGCCCGGTAGGCCTGTATTATTGCAGCAGTGCAACAGGTGTACACAAAAGGAAGGGTACACGGCCCCTGGACACGGGGCACAGAAGGAAGAGTACACGGCCCTTGTATAGGGGCACAGAAGGAGGAGTACACGGCCCTTGTACACGGGGCACAGAAGGAAGAGAACACGGCCCCTGGACACGGGGCACAGAAGGAAGAGTACACGGCCCGCGGACACGGGGCACAGAAGGAAGAGTACACAGCCCCTGTATACGGGGCACAGAAGGAAGAGTACACGGCCCATGTACACGGGGCACAGATGGAAGAGTGCAGCCCTATTGCCTGGGAACAGAAGGAGTACAGAAAGCCCCTGTACACGGGGCACAGAAGGAAGAGTACACGGCCCCTGTACACGGGGCACAGGAGGAAGAGTACACGGCCCCTGTACACGGGGCACAGAAGGAAGAGTACACGGCCCCTGTACACGGGGCACAGGAGGAAGACTACACGGCCCCTGTACACGGGGCACAGAAGGAAGAGTACACGGCCCCGGTACACGGGGCACAGAAGGAAGAGTACACGGCCCCTGTACACGGGGCACAGAAGGAAGAGTACACGGCCCCTGTACACGGGGCACAGAAGGAAGAGTACACGGCCCCTGTACACGGGGCACAGAAGGAAGAGTACACGGCCCCTGTACACGGGGCACAGAAGGAAGAGTACACGGCCCCTGTACACGGGGCACAGAAGGAAGAGTACACGGCCCCTGTACAAGGGGCACGGAAGGAAGAGTACACGGCCCCTGTACACGGGGCACAGAACGAAGAGTACACGGGCCCTGTACACGGGGCACATAAGGAAGAGTACACGGCCCCTGTACACGGGGCACATAAGGAAGAGTACACGGCCCCTGTACACGGGGCACAGAAGGAAGAGTACACGGCCCCTGTACACGGGGCACAGAAGGAAGAGTACACGGCCCCTGTACACGGGGCACAGAAGGAAGAGTACACGGGCCCTGTACACGGGGCACAGAAGGAAGAGTACACGACCCTTGTACATGGGGCTCAGAAGGAAGAGTACACGGCCCCTGTACATGGGGCTCAGAAGGAAGAGTACACGGGGCACAGAAGGAAGAGTACACTGTCCATGTACACGGGGCAGAGAAGGAAGAGTACACGGCCCCTGTACACGGGGCACAGAAGGAAGACTACACGGCCCCTGTACACGGGGCTCAGAAGGAAGAGTACACGGCCCCTGTACACTGGGCACAGAACGAAGAGAAATACTTCATTGTTGTCCAACAATGCCACTGCAAACGCCGCCAGAACTACCACCACCACCGCCACCACCGCCACCGCCACCACCAACAAAACTACCGCCACCACCAGTTCAACCGCCACCGCCACCACCACCACCGCCACCACCGCCACCGCCACCACCAACAAAACTACCGCCACCACCAGTTCAACCGCCACCGCCACCACCACAATCACCACCAGAACTATCGCCACCACCAGTCCCACCACCACCACCACCAGAACCACCACCACCACCACCACCACCAGAACTACCACCACCACCATAACCACCGCCATCACCCGAACCATCGCCATCACTACAACAACCGCCACCACCCGAACTATTACACACAATTAATAACTAGTTAGTGCCTTATCGAGGACGTGAATTGAGAGGTAGAAGTATGACGCCGCAAACATGCGGGAACAAACGCATGGAGGAATGTCAATAGGCCTTTAGCGTGGTTGACTTTGTTTGAGTGTATGGCCTGGGACTGCACATTTCGCACTAATATCCGTCACATTTGCACTGATGTAGTCAAGGGGAGGGGTGTTGATGTTGTTCGCGGTGTCGATGAGGATAGTGTTGGAGATTGCAGCGGTATCGAGGGTGTAGTGTTGGAGATGTTCGCGGTATCGAGAGGGTAGTGTTGGAGATGTTCGTAGTGTCGAGGGTGTAGTGTTGGAAATGTCCGCTGTATCGATGAGGTACTTTTGTGCAAACAGTGTCGAGTCGGTGAGGAATACTGTTGGTTGAAGAAGTTCGCAGTCTCCAGATGTGGGTAGTTTTGAAGATTTTTCGCACTTCCATTCCACATTGTTTACCAGATTCACAAATAATGTTGTGAACTTCACGACATCAAACCAAGCAGATTCACAAATAATGTTGTGAACGTGACGACATCAAACCAAGCAGATTCACAAATAATGTTGTGAACGTGACGACATCAAACCAAGCAGATTCACAAATAATGTTGTGAACGTGATGACGTCAAACCAAGCAGATTCACAAATAATGTTGT
Source organism: Paraescarpia echinospica (assembly GCA_020002185.1). Taxonomy (NCBI): domain Eukaryota; kingdom Metazoa; phylum Annelida; class Polychaeta; order Sabellida; family Siboglinidae; genus Paraescarpia; species Paraescarpia echinospica. The sequence goes on from JAHLWY010002206.1 coordinate 5,575, forward strand.
GAACGTGACGACATCAAACCAAGCAGATTTACAAATAATGTTGTGAACTTCACGACATCAAACCAAGCAGATTCACAAATAATGTTGTGAACGTGACGACATCAAACCAAGCAGATTCACAAATAATGTTGTGAACGTGACGACATCAAACCAAGCAGATTCACAAATAATGTTGTGAACGTGACGACATCAAACCAAACAGATTCACAAATAATGTTGTGAACTTCACGACATCAAACCAAGCAGATTCACAAATAATGTTGTGAACATCACGATATCAAACCAAGCAGATTCACAAGTAATGTTGTGAACGTGACGACATCAAACCAAGCAGATTCACAAATAATGTTGTGAACGTGACGACATCAAACCAAGCAGATTCACAAATAATGTTGTGAACGTGACGACATCAAACCAAACAGATTCACAAATAATGTTGTGAACTTCACGACATCAAACCAAGCAGATTCACAAATAATGTTGTGAACATCACGATATCAAACCAAGCAGATTCACAAGTAATGTTGTGAACGTGACGACATCAAACCAAGCAGATTCACAAATAATGTTGTGAACGTGATGACATCAAACCAAGCAGATTCACAAATAATGTTGTGAACGTGACGACATCAAACCAAGCAGATTCACAAATAATGTTGTGAACGTGATGACATCAAACCAAGCAGATTCACAAATAATGTTGTGAACGTGACAACATCAAACCAAGCAGCACTAGTTTCCTGCAAACGGAATTCCCAAGCGGAACTATTTTTCGACGAGCAGACGGGCGGACAGACGAATAGTGGAGATGGGCTGACAGAATTGTCGAATCTTAGATATAAACAATCGCTGAAACACAGAGACAGGGGAGATTGACTTGAATGGAGTGAGCCGTGGAACGACGGAGCTCGTCCACAGTCTCTTATACAAGTCCTTTATTTACGGTGCGAACCGCAATGGCGACCACAGATGGCGCAGTCATAAGTGACCATAGGTCAAGCCGGAGGTTGACCATTCATTCTGTGGTCGTCAATGTGCTTGCAAATGTACAAACCATTAGAATGTAGCATACACGTAAACAGCCAACACAAACAAACACATAACACACACGCAGTGACGCTCACGCATGTACACGCACGTGTACACATTCACGTACATGCAAACGTACACTCATGAGATAGACATTATTTTTGATAAGAAGAATTATATAATTATTAATGTAAATGAGATGGCTCCTATAAGAGAGACATTTTGACTTACAAGGAGTCAAAGGCCCCATCAGGAACAACTATTTATTTATTTCTTATTATTCGTAAATTATCTACATGCATACGTATGATGTATTATATGTGTGCCTATGTTTTCTAATACATATTGTGAGTATACAACCAAAACATTATATTATGTACATGGGGACAAATACATTTCACTCTTCTTCTTTTTTTCCGCTGTATTTTATAGGTGTTGACGCCGTTTCTATTCAAAATTTTGCAGACCAGTCCAGCAGATGTGACGTCAGAGGGGGGTTGTGTGTGATGGAGCATTAGTTCCGCGTTCTTTTCTCCTCGTGAACGCCTACCAGTATTCAGTTAACCACAGAAGAGCGTCTTTGGTGTACCGTCATCCGTTATGTGGACCAAGTGACCGGACAATCGTAGTTGTGCGCGTTGGATGTAAAATTTGATACCACAAATTCAAGAGCAAAGGTTAACAGATTGTTTGAGTCAAAGCCCTACAAATCGCACTAAGACGCAGACAGACAGAGAAAACAGACAGCGGGCTGACTATAAATGTTGTTGTTGCCCTCTTGTTTCCCTGTGTGTTCGGGGTGACGTTGGTCTCGATAGGAGACAGACAGTGGGCTGACTATAAATGTTGTTGTTGCCCTCTTGTTTCCCTGTGTGTTCGGGGTGACGTTGGTCTCGATAGAAGACAGACAGTGGGCTGACTATAAATGTTGTTGTTGCCCTCTTGTTTCCCTGTGTGTTCGGGGTGATGTTGGTGTCGATAGGAGACAGACAGTGGGCTGACTATAATTGTTGTGGTTGCCCTCTTGTTTCCCTGTGTGTTCGGGGTGAAGTTGGTCTCGATAGGAGACAGACAGCGGGCTGACTATAATTGTTGTGGTTGCCCTCTTGTTTCCCTGTGTGTTCGGGTTGACGTTGGTCTCGATAGAAGACAGACAGTGGGCTGACTATAATTGTTGTGGTTGCCCTCTTGTTTCCCTGTGTGTTCGGGGTGACGTTGGTCTCGATAGAAGACAGACAGTGGGCTGACTATAATTGTTGTGGTTGCCCTCTTGTTTCCCTGTGTGTTCGGGGTGACGTTGGTCTCGATAGGAGACAGACAGCGGGCTGACTATAATTGTTGTGGTTGCCCTCTTGTTTCCCTGTGTGTTCGGGGTGACGTTGGTCTCGATAGGAGACAGACAGCGGGCTGACTATAATTGTTGTGGTTGCCCTCTTGTTTCCCTGTGTGTTCGGGTTGACGTTGGTCTCGATAGAAGACAGACAGTGGGCTGACTATAATTGTTGTGGTTGCCCTCTTGTTTCCCTGTGTGTTCGGGGTGACGTTGGTCTCGATAGGAGACAGACAGCGGGCTGACTATAATTGTTGTTGTTGCCCTCTTGTTTCCCTGTGTGTTCGGGGAGATGTTGGTCTCGATAGGAGACAGACAGCGGGCTGACTATAATTGTTGTGGTTGCCCTCTTGTTTCCCTGTGTGTTCGGGTTGACGTTGGTCTCGATAGAAGACAGACAGTGGGCTGACTATAATTGTTGTGGTTGCCCTCTTGTTTCCCTGTGTGTTCGGGTTGACGTTGGTCTCGATAGAAGACAGACAGCGGGCTGACTATAATTGTTGTTGTTGCCCTCTTGTTTCCCTGTGTGTTCGGGGTAAGGTTGGTCTCGATAGGAGACAGACAGCGGGCTGACTATAATTGTTGTTGTTGCCCTCTTGTTTCCCTGTGTGTTCGGGGAGATGTTGGTCTCGATAGGAGACAGACAGTGGGCTGACTATAATTGTTGTAGTTGCCCTCTTGTTTCCCTGTGTGTTCGGGGTGATGTTGGTCTCGGTAGGAGACAGACAGTGGGCTGACTATAAATGTTGTTGTAGTCCAGTATTGTTACCCTTGGACACTCCTGGGGTGTTACGAGTGGAACCTACATTATTGTTACCTGTAGACACTCCTGGGGTGTTACCCGTGGAACCAACAGTATTGTTTCCCTTGGACACTCCTGGGGTGTTACTCATGGAACCAACAGTATTGTTAGCCTTGCACATTCCTGGGGTGTTACCCGTAGAAGCAACAGTATTATTACCCGTGGACACTCCTGGGGTGTTACCCGTGGAACCAACAGTATTGTTACCTGTGGACACTCCTGGGGTGTTATCCGTGGAACCAACAGTATTGTTACCCGTGAACACTCCTAGGGTATTACCCGTGGAACAAACAGTATTATTACCCATGGACACTCCTGGGATGTTACCCGTGGACCCAACAGCATTGTTATCCGTGGATACTCCTGGGGTGTTACCCGTGGAACCAACAGTAATATTACCCGTGGACACTCCTGGGGTGTTACCCGTGGAACCAACAGCATTGTTATCCGTGGATACTCCTGGGGTGTTACCCGTGGAACCAACAGTAATATTACCCGTGGACACTCCTGGGGTGTTACCCGTGGAACCAACAGTATTGTTACCCGTGGACACTCCTGTGGTGTTACCCGTGGAACCAACAGTATTGTTAACCATGGACACTCCTGGGGTGTTACCCGTGGAACCAACAGTATTGTTACCCGTGGACACTCCTCGGGTGTTATCCGTAGAACCAACAGTATTGTTACCCGTGGACACTCCTGGGGTGTTATCCTTGGAACCAACAGTATTGTTACCCGTGGACACTCCTGGGGTGTTACCCGTGGAACCAATAGTATTGTTACCGGTGGACACTCCTGGGGCGTTACCAGTGGAACCAACAGTATTGTTACCCGTGAACACTCCCGGGGTGTTACCCGTGGAACCTACAGTATTGATACCCGTGCACACTCCTGGGGGGTTACCCGTGGAACCAACAGTATTGTTACCCGTGCACACTCCTGGGATGTTATCCGTAGAACCAACAGTATTGTTACCCGTGCACACACCTGGGGTGTTACCCGTGGACCCAACAGCATTTTTACCCGTGGACACTCCTGGGGTGTTACCCGTGGAACCAACAGTATTGTTACCCGTGCACACTCCTGGGGTGTTACCCGTGGACCCAACAGCATTGTTACCCGTGGACACTCCTGGGGTGTTACCCGTGGAACCAACAGTATTGTTACCCGTGCACACTCCTGGGGTGTTACCCGTGGAACCTACAGTATTGATAACCGTGCACACTCCTGGGGGGTTACCCGTGGAACCAACAGTATTGTTACCCGTGAACACTCCCGGGGTGTTACCCGTGGAACCAACAGTATTGTTACCCGTGCACACTCCTGGGGTGTTACCCGTGGAACCAACAGTATTGTTACCCGTGAACACTCCTGGGGTGTTACCCGTGGAACCAACAGTATTGTTACCCGTGAACACTCCTGGGGTATTATCCGTAGAACCAACAGTATTGTTACCCGTGGACACTCGTGGGATGTTACCCGTGGAACCAACAGCATTGTTACCCGTGGACACTCCTGGGGTGTTACCCGTGGAACCAACAGTATTGTTACCCGTGCACACTCCTGGGGTGTTACCCGTGGACCCAACAGCATTGTTACCCGTGGACACTCCTGGGGTGTTACCCGTGGAACCAACAGTATTGCTACCCGTGCACACTCCTGGGGTATTACCCGTGGAACAAACAGTATTATTACCCATGGACACTCCTGGGATGTTACCCGTGGACCCAACAGCATTGTTATCCGTGGATACTCCTGGGGTGTTACCCGTGGAACCAACAGTAATATTACCCGTGGACACTCCTGGGGTGTTACCCGTGGAACCAACAGCATTGTTATCCGTGGATACTCCTGGATAATTGTTGTTGTTGCCCTCTTGTTTCCCTGTGTGTTCGGGGTGATGTTGGTCTCGGTAGGAGACAGACAGTGGGCTGACTATAAATGTTGTTGTAGTCCAGTATTGTTACCCTTGGACACTCCTGGGGTGTTACGAGTGGAACCTACATTATTGTTACCTGTAGACACTCCTGGGGTGTTACCCGTGGAACCAACAGTATTGTTTCCCTTGGACACTCCTGGGGTGTTACTCATGGAACCAACAGTATTGTTAGCCTTGCACATTCCTGGGGTGTTACCCGTAGAAGCAACAGTATTATTACCCGTGGACACTCCTGGGGTGTTACCCGTGGAACCAACAGTATTGTTACCTGTGGACACTCCTGGGGTGTTATCCGTGGAACCAACAGTATTGTTACCCGTGAACACTCCTAGGGTATTACCCGTGGAACAAACAGTATTATTACCCATGGACACTCCTGGGATGTTACCCGTGGACCCAACAGCATTGTTATCCGTGGATACTCCTGGGGTGTTACCCGTGGAACCAACAGTAATATTACCCGTGGACACTCCTGGGGTGTTACCCGTGGAACCAACAGCATTGTTATCCGTGGATACTCCTGGGGTGTTACCCGTGGAACCAACAGTAATATTACCCGTGGACACTCCTGGGGTGTTACCCGTGGAACCAACAGTATTGTTACCCGTGGACACTCCTGTGGTGTTACCCGTGGAACCAACAGTATTGTTAACCATGGACACTCCTGGGGTGTTACCCGTGGAACCAACAGTATTGTTACCCGTGGACACTCCTCGGGTGTTATCCGTAGAACCAACAGTATTGTTACCCGTGGACACTCCTGGGGTGTTATCCTTGGAACCAACAGTATTGTTACCCGTGGACACTCCTGGGGTGTTACCCGTGGAACCAATAGTATTGTTACCGGTGGACACTCCTGGGGCGTTACCAGTGGAACCAACAGTATTGTTACCCGTGAACACTCCCGGGGTGTTACCCGTGGAACCTACAGTATTGATACCCGTGCACACTCCTGGGGGGTTACCCGTGGAACCAACAGTATTGTTACCCGTGCACACTCCTGGGATGTTATCCGTAGAACCAACAGTATTGTTACCCGTGCACACACCTGGGGTGTTACCCGTGGACCCAACAGCATTTTTACCCGTGGACACTCCTGGGGTGTTACCCGTGGAACCAACAGTATTGTTACCCGTGCACACTCCTGGGGTGTTACCCGTGGACCCAACAGCATTGTTACCCGTGGACACTCCTGGGGTGTTACCCGTGGAACCAACAGTATTGTTACCCGTGCACACTCCTGGGGTGTTACCCGTGGAACCAACAGTAGTATTACCCGTGGACACTCCTGGGGTGTTACCCGTGGAGCCAACAGTATTGTTACCCGTGGACACTCCAGGGGTGTTACCCGTGGAACCAACAGTAGTGTTACCCGTGGACACTCCTGGGGTGTTACCCGTGGAACCCACAGTATTGTTACCCGTGGACACTTCTGGGGTGTTATCCGTAGAACCAACAGTATTGTTACCCGTAGACACTCCTGGGGTGTTACCCGTGGAACCAACAGTAGTGTTACCCGTGGACACTCCTGGGGTGTTACCCGTGGAACCCACAGTATTGTTACCCGTGGACACTCCTGGGGTGTTACCAATGGAACCAACAGTATTGTTACCCGTGGACACTCCTGGGGTGTTACCCGTGGAACCCACAGTATTGTTACCCGTGGACACTCCTGGGGTGTTACCCATGGAACCAACAGTAGTGTTACCCGTGGACACTCCTGGGGTGTTACCCGTGGAACCCACAGTATTGTTACCCGTGGACACTCCTGGGTTGTTACCCGTAGAACCAACAGTATTGTTACCCGTGAACACTCCTGGGTTGTTACCCATGGAACCAACAGTATTGTTACCCGTACACACTCCTGGATTGTTACCCGTGGACACAGCGACAGTTTTATACGTATTTTATTGTGGTACCGATATTTTTTTTCATAGCCCACAATTCGCAAATATAATTATATTCCTTATTCTTCCGTCCGTTATTAAGCATTTCGATAATATATAATTTACTGTAATATCATATTTATAAAATTTATTGGAAACTCTTTACATTATGATGGTCGTATTGCCGGCACCGAGTTGTGCCCATCCCACCCATGGGAACTTGTTCTCAATCTTTCATTGTGGGTCTAAAGGTATCCGCAGTGCACAACATCGAACTGTCATTTGGGCCAGACAGATCAACATTACCGTCACCATGGAAAAGGTTTTCGATAATTTATGAGGTCTTCGTTTGAAACTGTGGTGAGCACATCACCGTTAATCGGTAGAGACGTTAAACATACGTAATAATTAGTTAACTTGTGGAGTATGTGCATCCCCCACTGAGGCTGGTCTTTCTGTTTGCTGGGAGGCTCCTGCTCAGAGCATGATGTGATGTGATGTGATGTGATGTAATA
>JAHLWY010002207.1:0-13067 GCA_020002185.1 Paraescarpia echinospica
TGAACAACAGCCCACCACACACCAGACCTGGCTCATCTAACAGCAGGGGCGGTGACAATCCAAAGAGCAATACCAACGCAGTGAACAGCTGCGCACCACACACTAGACCTGGCTCATCCAATAGCAGGGGCGGTGACTATACAAAGAGCAATACCAACGCAGTGAACAACTGCGCACCACACACCAGACCTGGCTCATCCAATAGCAGGGGCGGTGACTATCTAAAGAGCAATACTAACGCAGTGAACAACAGCGCACCACATACCAGACCTGGCTCATCCAACAGCAGGGGCGGTGACTATCCAAAGAGCAATACCAACGCAGTGAAGAGCTGCGCACCACACACTAGACCTGGCTCATCCAATAGCAGGGGCTGTGACAATCCAAAGAGCAATACCAACGAAGTGAACAACTGCGCACCACACACTAGACCTGGCTCATCCAATAGCAGGGGCGGTGACTATCCAAAGAGCAATACCAACGCAGTGAACAACTGCGCACAACACATTAGACCTGGCTCATCCAATAGCAGGGGCGGTGTCTATCTAAAGAGCAATACTAACGCAGTGAACAACTGCGCACCACACACCAGACCTGGCTCATCCAATAGCAGGGGCGGTGACTATCCAAAGAGCAATACCAACGCAGTGAACAACTGCGCACCACACACTAGACCTGGCTTTTCCAATAGCAGGGACGGTGACTACCCAAAGAGCAATACCAACGCAGTGAACAGCTGCGCACTACACACCAGACCTGGCTCATCCAACAGCAGGGGTGGTGACTATCTAAAGAGCAATACCAATGCAATGAACAGCTGCGCACCACACACTAGACCTGGCTCATCCAATAGCAGGGGCGGTGACTATCCAAAGAGCAATACCAACGCAGTGAACAGCTGCGCACCACACACCAGACCTGGCTCATCCAATAGCAGGGGCGGTGTCTATCTAAAGAGCAATACTAACGCAGTGAACAACAGTGCACCACACACCAGACCTGGCTCATCCAACAGCAGGGGCGGTGACTATCCAAAGAGCAATACCAACGCGGTGAACAGCTGCGCACCACTACCTGAACCTGGCTCATCCAGCAGCAGGGCGGTGACTATCAAGAGCAACAATACCAACGCAGTGAACAGCTGCGCACACTACTAGACCTGGCTGATCAATGGCAGGGTGACTATCCAAAGAGCAATACCAACGCAGTGAACAGCTGCGCACCACACTACTAGACCTGGCTCATCCAGTAGCAGGGGCGGTGACTGTCAGAGCAATACCAACGCGGTGAACAGCTGCGCACCACACACTAGACCTGGCTCATCCAATAGCAGGGGCGGTCTATCTAAAGAGCAATACTAAAACGGTGGAGAACAGCTGCGCACCACACACCAGACCTGGCTCATCCAATAGCAGGGGCGGTGACTATCTAAAGAGCAATACCAACGCAGTGAACAACTGCGCACCACACACCAGACCTGGCTCATCCAATAGCAGGGGCGGTGACTATCCAAAGAGCAATATCAACGCAGTGAACAACTGCGCACCACACACTAGACCTGGCTCATCCAATAGCAGGGGCGGTGTCTATCTAAAGAGCAATACTAACGCAGTGAACAACTGCGCACCACACACCAGACCTGGCTCATCCAAAAGCAGGGGCGGTGTCTATCTAAAGAGCAATACTAACGCAGTGAACAACTGCGCACCACACACCAGACCTGGCTCATCCAATAGCAGGGGCGGTGTCTATCTAAAGAGCAATACTAACCCAGTGAACAACTGCGCTCCACACACCAGACCTGGCTCATCCAATAGCAGGGGCGGTGTCTATCTAAAGAGCAATACTAACGCAGTGAACAACAGCGCACCACACACTAGACCTGGCTCATCCAATAGCAGGGGCGGTGACTATCCAAAGAGCAATACCAACGCAGTGAACAACTGCGCACCACACACTAGACCTGGCTCATCCAATAGCAGGGGCGGTGTCTATCTAAACAGCAATACTAACGCAGTGAACAACTGCGCACCACACACTAGACCTGGCTCATCCAATAGCAGGGGCGGTGTCTATCTAAAGAGCAATACTAACGCAGTGAACAACTGCGCACCACACACCAGACCTGGCTCATCCAATAGCAGGGGCGGTGACTATCTAAAGAGCAATACTAACGCAGTGAACAACAGCCCACCACACCTGTACGGTAATCCAATACTTGGGGGCGGTGTGTCTATCGAGCAATACTAACTTGCCGGTGAACAACTGCGCACCACACCAGACCTGGCTCATCCATTAGCGAGGACGATTGTCTATCTAAAGAGCAATGCAACGCGGTGAACAACTGCGCACCACCACCACTAGACCTGGCTCATCCAATGGCAGGGGTGGTGACTATCAAGAGCAATACCAGCGCGGTGAACGGCTGCCTGCTAGACCTGGCTCGTCAATAGCGGGGGCGGTGTCTGTATCAAGAGAGCAATACTAACGCATTGAACAGCAGCGCGCCACGCAGACCTGGCTCATCTAACGCTGGGGGCGGTGACAATCAAGAAGAGCAATACCAAAGCGCAGTGAACAGCTGCGCACCACACCACTAGACCTGGTATTAATGCTTGGTGACTATCAAAGAGAGCAATACCAACGCAGTGAACAACTGCGCACCACACACTAGACCTGGCTCATCCAATAGCAGGGGCGGTGACTATCCAAAGAGCAATACTAACGCAGTGAACAGCTGCGCACCACACACCAGACCTGGCTCATCCAATAGCAGGGGCGGTGACTATCCAAAGAGCAATACCAACGCAGTGAACAACTGCGCACCACACACTAGACCTGGCTCATCCAATGGCAGGGGCGGTGACTATCCAAAGAGCAATACCAACGCAGTGAACAACTGCGCACCACACACTAGACCTGGCTCATCCAATAGCAGGGGCGGTGACTATCCAAAAAGCAATACCAACGCAGTGAACAACTGCGCACCACACAATAGACCTGGCTCATCCAATAGCAGGGGCGGTGTCTATCTAAAGAGCAATACTAACGCAGTGAACAACTGCGCACCACACACCAGACCTGGCTCATCCAATAGCAGGGGCGGTGACTATCTAAAGAGCAATACCAACGCAGTGAACAACTGCGCACCACACACCAGACCTGGCTCATCCAATAGCAGGGGCGGTGACTATCCAAAGAGCAATATCAACGCAGTGAACAACTGCGCACCACACACCAGACCTGGCTCATCCAATAGCAGGGGCGGTGTCTATCTAAAGAGCAATACTAACGCAGTGAACAACTGCGCACCACACACCATACCTGGCTCATCCAATAGCAGGGGCGGTGTCTATCTAAAGAGCAATACTAACGCAGTGAACAACTGCGCACCACACACCAGACCTGGCTCATCCAATAGCAGTGGCGGTGTCTATCTAAAGAGCAATACTAACCCAGTGAACAACTGCGCTCCACACACCAGACCTGGCTCATCCAATAGCAGGGGCGGTGTCTATCTAAAGAGCAATACTAACGCAGTGAACAACTGCGCACCACACACAAGACCTGGCTCATCCAATAGCAGGGGCGGTGTCTATCTAAAGAGCAATACTAACGCAGTGAACAACTGCGCATCACACACCAGACCTGGCTCATCCAATAGCATGGGCGGTGTCTATCTAAACAGCAATACTAACGCAGTGAACAACTGCGCACCACACACACCAGACCTGGCTCATCCATTAGCAGGGACGGTGTCTATCTAAAGAGCAATACTAACGCAGTGAACAACTGCGCACCACACACCAGACCTGGCTCATCCAATAGCAGGAGCGGTGACTATCCAAAGAGCAATACCAACGCAGTGAACAACTGCGCACCACACACCAGACCTGGCTCATCCAATAGCAGGGGCGGTGTCTATCCAAAGAGCAATACTAACGCAGTGAACAACTGCGCACCACACACCAGACCTGGCTCATCCATTAGCAGGGACGGTGTCTATCTAAAGAGCAATACTAACGCAGTGAACAACTGCGCACCACACACTAGACCTGGCTCATCCAATAGCAGGGGTGGTGACTATCCAAAGAGCAATACCAACGCAGTGAACAGCTGCGCACCACACACTAGACCTGGCTCATCCAATAGCAGGGGCGGTGTCTATCCAAAGAGCAATACTAACGCATTGAACAACAGCGCACCACACACCAGACCTGGCTCATCTAACAGCAGGGGCGGTGACTATCCAAAGAGCAATACCAACGCAGTGAAGAGCTGCGCACCACACACTAGACCTGGCTCATCCAATAGCAGGGGCGGTGACAATCCAAAGAGCAATACCAATGAAGTGAACAACTGCGCACCACACACTAGACCTGGCTCATCCAATAGCAGGGGCGGTGACTATCCAAAGAGCAATACCAACGCAGTGAACAACTGCGCACCACACACCAGACCTGGCTCATCCAATAGCAGGGGCGGTGACTATCCAAAGAGCAATACCAACGCAGTGAACAACTGCGCACCACACACTAGACCTGGCTCTTCCAATAGCAGGGACGGTGACTATCCAAAGAGCAATACCAACGCAGTGAACAGCTGCGCACCACACACCAGACCTGGCTCATCCAACAGCAGGGGCGGTGACTATCTAAAGAGCAATACCAACGCAGTGAACAGCTGCGCACCACACACTAGACCTGGCTCATCCAATAGCAGGGGCGGTGACTATCCAAAGAGCAATACCAACGCAGTGAACAACTGCGCACCACACACTTGACCTGGCTCATCCAATAGCAGGGGCGGTGACTATCCAAAAAGCAATACCAACGCAGTGAACAACTGCGCACCACAAAATAGACCTGGCTCATCCAATAGCAGGGGCGGTGTCTATCTAAAGAGCAATACTAACGCAGTGAACAACTGCGCACCACACACCAGACCTGGCTCATCCAATAGCAGGGGCGGTGACTATCTAAAGAGCAATACCAACGCAGTGAACAACTGCGCACCACACACCAGACCTGGCTCATCCAATAGCAGGGGCGGTGACTATCCAAAGAGCAATACCAACGCAGTGAACAACTGCGCACCACACACTAGACCTGGCTCATCCAATAGCAGGGGCGGTGTCTATCTAAAGAGCAATACTAACGCAGTGAACAACTGCGCACCACACACCAGACCTGGCTCATCCAATAGCAGGGGCGGTGACTATCTAAAGAGCAATACTAACGCAGTGAACAACAGCCCACCACACACCAGACCTGGCTCATCCAACAGCAGGGACGGTGACTATCCAAAGAGCAATACCAACGCAGTGAACAGCTGCGCACCACACACTAGACCTGGCTCATCCAATGGCAGGGGTGGTGACTATCCAAAGAGCAATACCAACGCAGTGAACAGCTGCGCACCACACACTAGACCTGGCTCATCCAATAGCAGGGGCGGTGACTATCTAAAGAGCAATACTAACGCAGTGAACAACAGCGCACCACACACCAGACCTGGCTCATCCAACAGCAGGGGCGGTGACTATCCAAAGAGCAATACCAACGCAGTGAACAGCTGCGCACCACACACTAGACCTGGCTCATCCAATAGCAGGGGCCGTGACTATCCAAAGAGCAATACCAACGCAGTGAACAACTGCGCACCACACACTAGACCTGGCTCATCCAATAGCAGGGGCGGTGACTATCCAAAGAGCAATACCAACGCAGTGAACAACTGCGCACAACACATTAGACCTGGCTCATCCAATAGCAGGGGCGGTGTCCATCTAAAGAGCAATACTAACGCAGTGAACAACTGCGCACCACACACCAGACCTGGCTCATCCAATAGCAGGGGCGGTGACTATCCAAAGAGCAATACCAACGCAGTGAACAACTGCGCACCACACACTAGACCTGGCTCTTCCAATAGCAGGGACGGTGACTATCCAAAGAGCAATACCAACGCAGTGAACAGCTGCGCACCACACACCAGACCTGGCTCATCCAACAGCAGGGGTGGTGACTATCTAAAGAGCAATATCAATGTAGTGAACAGCTGCGCACCACACACTAGACCTGGCTCATCCAATAGCAGGGGCGGTGACTATCCAAAGAGCAATACCAACGCAGTGAACAGCTGCGCACCACATACCAGACCTGGCTCATCCAATAGCAGGGGCGGTGTCTATCTAAAGAGCAATACTAACGCAGTGAACAACAGTGCACCACACACCAGACCTGGCTCATCCAACAGCAGGGGCGGTGACTATCCAAAGAGCAATACCAACGCAGTGAACAACTGCGCACCACACACCAGACCTGGCTCATCCAACAGCAGGGGCGGTGACTATCCAAAGAGCAATACCAACGCAGTGAACAGCTGCGCACCACACACTAGACCTGGCTGATCCAATAGCAGGGGCGGTGACTATCCAAAGAGCAATACCAACGCAGTGAACAACTGCGCACCACACACTAGACCTGACTCTTCCAATAGCAGGGACGGTGACTATCCAAAGAGCAATACCAACGCAGTGAACAGCTGCGCACCACACACCAGACCTGGCTCATCCAATAGCAGGGGCGGTGACTATCTAAAGAGCAATACCAACGCAGTGAACAACTGCGCACCACACACCAGACCTGGCTCATCCAATAGCAGGGGCGGTGACTATCCAAAGAGCAATATCAACGCAGTGAACAACTGCGCACCACACACTAGACCTGGCTCATCCAATAGCAGGGGCGGTGTCTATCTAAAGAGCAATACTAACGCAGTGAACAACTGCGCACCACACACCAGACCTGGCTCATCCAAAAGCAGGGGCGGTGTCTATCTAAAGAGCAATACTAACGCAGTGAACAACTGCGCACCACACACCAGACCTGGCTCATCCAATAGCAGGGGCGGTGTCTATCTAAAGAGCAATACTAACGCAGTGAACAACTGCGCACCACACACAAGACCTGGCTCATCCAATAGCAGGGGCGGTGTCTATCTAAAGAGCAATACTAACGCAGTGAACAACTGCGCACCACACACAAGACCTGGCTCATCCAATAGCAGGGGCGGTGTCTATCTAAAGAGCAATACTAACGCAGTGAACAACTGCGCACCACACACCAGACCTGGCTCATCCAATAGCAGGGGCGGTGACTATCTAAAGAGCAATACTAACGCAGTGAACAACTGCGCACCACACACCAGACCTGGCTCATCCATTAGCAGGGACGGTGTCTATCTAAAGAGCAATACTAACGCAGTGAACAACTGCGCACCACACACCAGACCTGGCTCATCCAATAGCAGGGGCGGTGACTAACTAAAGAGCAATACTAACGCAGTGAACAACAGCCCACCACACACCAGACCTGGCTCATCCAACAGCAGGGACGGTGACTATCCAAAGAGCAATACCAACGCAGTGAACAGCTGCGCACCACACACTAGACCTGGCTCATCCAATAGCAGGGGTGGTGACTATCCAAAGAGCAATACCAACGCAGTGAACAGCTGCGCACCACACACTAGACCTGGCTCATCCAATAGCAGGGGCGGTGTCTATCCATAGAGCAATACTAACGCATTGAACAACAGCGCACCACACACCAGACCTGGCTCATCTAACAGCAGGGGCGGTGACAATCCAAAGAGCAATACCAACGCAGTGAACAGCTGCGCACCACACACTAGACCTGGCTCATCCAATAGCAGGGGCGGTGACTATCCAAAGAGCAATACCAACGCAGTGAACAGCTGCGCACCACACACCAGACCTGGCTCATCCAATAGCAGGGGCGGTGTCTATTTAAAGAGCAATACTAACGCAGTGAACAACAGTGCACCACACACCAGACCTGGCTCATCCAACAGCAGGGGCGGTGACTATCCAAAGAGCAATACCAAAGCAGTGAACAGCTGCGCACCACACACTAGACCTGGCTCATCCAATAGCAGGGGCGGTGACTATCCAAAGAGCAATACCAACGCAGTGAACAACTGCGCACCACACACTAGACCTGGCTCATCCAATAGCAGGGGCGGTGACTATCCAAAGAGCAATACCAACGCAGTGAACAACTGCGCACAACACATTAGACCTGGCTCATCCAATAGCAGGGGCGGTGTCTATCTAAAGAGCAATACTAACGCAGTGAACAACTGCGCACCACACACCAGACCTGGCTCATCCAACAGCAGGGGTGGTGACTATCTAAAGAGCAATACCAATGCAGTGAACAGCTGCGCACCACACACTAGACCTGGCTATTCCAATAGCAGGGACGGTGACTACCCAAAGAGCAATACCAACGCAGTGAACAGCTGCGCACCACACACCAGACCTGGCTCATCCAACAGCAGGGGTGGTGACTATCTAAAGAGCAATATCAATGTAGTGAACAGCTGCGCACCACACACTAGACCTGGCTCATCCAATAGCAGGGGCGGTGACTATCCAAAGAGCAATACCAACGCAGTGAACAGCTGCGCACCACACACCAGACCTGGCTCATCCAATAGCAGGGGCGGTGTCTATCTAAAGAGCAATACTAACGCAGTGAACAACAGTGCACCACACACCAGACCTGGCTCATCCAACAGCAGGGGCGGTGACTATCCAAAGAGCAATACCAACGCAGTGAACAACTGCGCACCACACACCAGACCTGGCTCATCCAACAGCAGGGGCGGTGACTATCCAAAGAGCAATACCAACGCAGTGAACAGCTGCGCACCACACACTAGACCTGGCTCATCCAATAGCAGGGGCGGTGACAATCCAAAGAGCAATACCAACGCAGTGAACAACTGCGCACCACACACCAGACCTGGCTCATCCAATAGCAGGGGCGGTGACTATCCAAAGAGCAATACTAACGCAGTGAACAACAGCGCACCACACACCAGACCTGGCTCATCCAACAGCAGGGGCGGTGACTATCCAAAGAGCAATACCAACGCAGTGAACGGCTTGCGCACCACACTAGACCTGGGCTCATCAATGGCAGGGGCGGTGACTATCAAAAGAACAATACCAGCGCGTGAACAGCTGCGCACCACACCTACTAGACCTGAAAACCATCCCAGTAGCGGGGGCGGTGACTATCAAAAGAGCAATACCAGCGCAGTGAACAGCTGCACCGCTACCAAGACCTGAAAGCTCACATCCAATAGCAGGGGCGAATTGTCTATCTAAAACAATACTAACGCAGTGAACAGCTGCGCACCACACACAGACCTGGCTCATCCCAGCCAGCAGGGGCAGTGACCTCTAAAGAGCAAGCCTGCAGCGAACAGCTGCGCACCACACACCAGACCTGGCTCATCCAATAGCAGGGGCGGTGACTATCCAAAGAGCAATACCAACGCAGTGAACAGCTGCGCACCACACACTAGACCTGGCTCATCCAATAGCAGGGGCGGTGTCTATCTAAAGAGCAATACTAACGCAGTGAACAACTGCGCACCACACACCAGACCTGGCTCATCCAATAGCAGGGGGCGGTGACTATCCAAAGAGCAATACCAACGCAGTGAACAACTGCGCACCACACACTAGACCTGGCTCTTCCAATAGCAGGGACGGTGACTATCCAAAGAGCAATACCAACGCAGTGAACAACTGCGCACCACACACTAGACCTGGCTCATCCAATAGCAGGGGCGGTGTCTATCTAAAGAGCAATACCAACGCAGTGAACAACTGCGCACCACACACCAGACCTGGCTCATCCAATAGCAGGGGCGGTGTCTATCTAAAGAGCAATACTAACGCAGTGAACAACTGCACCACACGACCGCAAGCTCATCCAATAGCAGGGGCGAGAATATCTAAAACAATACTACTAACGCAGTAGAACAGCTGCCACCAGACCTGGCTCTACATCATTGCCGGGACGGTGTCTATCAAGAGCAATGCAACGCAGTGAACAACTGCACTCAGACCTGGCTCTGTCCAGTAGCAGGGCGGTGACTATCCTAAAGAGCAATGCCAACGCAGTGAACAGCAATACACACACGCACCAGATGGCTCATCCAGCAGGGACGGTGACTATCAAAGAGCAATACCAGCGCAGTGGGCAATGCCACACCACTAGACCGTCGGCAAGCAGAGAGGGGTGGTGACTATCAAAACAGCCAACACAGTGAACAGCTGCACCTACTAGACCTGGCTCATCCAATGGGCCGGGTGTCAATCAAAGAGCAATACTAACGCGTTGAACAACAGCAGACCACAAAGCTCATCCTTAGCAGGGGCGGTGACAATCCAAAGAGCAATACCAACGCAGTGAACAGCTGCGCACCACACACTAGACCTGGCTCATCCAATAGCAGGGGCGGTGACTATACAAAGAGCAATACCAACGCAGTGAACAACTGCGCACCACACACCAGACCTGGCTCATCCAATAGCAGGGGCGGTGACTATCTAAAGAGCAATACTAACGCAGTGAACAACAGCGCACCACATACCAGACCTGGCTCATCCAACAGCAGGGGCGGTGACTATCCAAAGAGCAATACCAACGCAGTGAAGAGCTGCGCACCACACACTAGACCTGGCTCATCCAATAGCAGGGGCGGTGACAATCCAAAGAGCAATACCAATGAAGTGAACAACTGCGCACCACACACTAGACCTGGCTCATCCAATAGCAGGGGCGGTGACTATCCAAAGAGCAATACCAACGCAGTGAACAACTGCGCACAACACACTAGACCTGGCTCATCCAATAGCAGGGGCGGTGTCTATCTAAAGAGCAATACTAACGCAGTGAACAACTGCGCACCACACACCAGACCTGGCTCATCCAATAGCAGGGGCGGTGACTATCCAAAGAGCAATACCAACGCAGTGAACAACTGCGCACCACACACTAGACCTGGCTTTTCCAATAGCAGGGACGGTGACTACCCAAAGAGCAATACCAACGCAGTGAACAGCTGCGCACTACACACCAGACCTGGCTCATCCAACAGCAGGGGTGGTGACTATCTAAAGAGCAATACCAATGCAATGAACAGCTGCGCACCACACACTAGACCTGGCTCATCCAATAGCAGGGGCGGTGACTATCCAAAGAGCAATACCAACGCAGTGAACAGCTGCGCACCACACACCAGACCTGGCTCATCCAATAGCAGGGGCGGTGTCTATCTAAAGAGCAATACCAACGCAGTGAACAACAGCGCACCACACACCAGACCTGGCTCATCCAACAGCAGGGGCGGTGACTATCCAAAGAGCAATACCAACGCAGTGAACAGCTGCGCACCACACACTAGACCTGGCTCATCCAACAGCAGGGGCGGTGACTATCCAAAGAGCAATACCAACGCAGTGAACAACTGCGCACCACACACTAGACCTGGCTCATCCAATAGCGGGGGCGGTGTCTATCTAAAGAGCAATACTAACGCAGTGAACAACTGCGCACCACACACTAGACCTGGCTCATCCAATAGCAGGGGCGGTGTCTATCTAAAGAGCAATACCAACCCAGTGAACAACTGCGCTCCACACACCAGACCTGGCTCATCCAATAGCAGGGGCGGTGTCTATCTAAAGAGCAATACTAACGCAGTGAACAACTGCGCACCACACACAAGACCTGGCTCATCCAATAGCAGGGGCGGTGTCTATCTAAAGAGCAATACTAACGCAGTGAACAACTGCGCACCACACACCAGACCTGGCTCATCCAATAGCAGGGGCGGTGTCTATCTAAAGAGCAATACTAACGCAGTGAACAACTGCGCACCACACACCATACCTGGCTCATCCAATAGCAGGGGCGGTGTCTATCTAAAGAGCAATACTAACGCAGTGAACAACTGCGCACCACACACCAGACCTGGCTCATCCAATAGCAGTGGCGGTGTCTATCTAAAGAGCAATACTAACCCAGTGAACAACTGCGCTCCACACACCAGACCTGGCTCATCCAATAGCAGGGGCGGTGTCTATCTAAAGAGCAATACTAACGCAGTGAACAACTGCGCACCACACACAAGACCTGGCTCATCCAATAGCAGGGGCGGTGTCTATCTAAAGAGCAATACTAACGCAGTGAACAACTGCGCACCACACACCAGACCTGGCTCATCCAATAGCAGGGGCGGTGTCTATCTAAAGAGCAATACTAACGCAGTGAACAACTGCGCACCACACACCAGACCTGGCTCATCCAATAGCAGGGGCGGTGTCTATCTAAAGAGCAATACTAACCCAGTGAACAACTGCGCTCCACACACCAGACCTGGCTCATCCAATAGCAGGGGCGGTGTCTATCTAAAGAGCAATACTAACGCAGTGAACAACTGCGCACCACACACAAGACCTGGCTCATCCAATAGCAGGGGCGGTGTCTATCTAAAGAGCAATACTAACGCAGTGAACAACTGCGCACCACACACCAGACCTGGCTCATCCAATAGCAGGGGCGGTGACTATCCAAAGAGCAATACTAACGCAGTGAACAACAGCCCACCACACACCAGACCTGGCTCATCCAACAGCAGGGACGGTGACTATCCAAAGAGCAATACCAACGCAGTGAACAGCTGCGCACCACACACTAGACCTGGCTCATCCAATAGCAGGGGTGGTGACTATCCAAAGAGCAATACCAACGCAGTGAACAGCTGCGCACCACACACTAGACCTGGCTCATCCAATAGCAGGGGCGGTGTCTATCCAAAGAGCAATACTAACGCATTGAACAACAGCGCACCACACACCAGACCTGGCTCATCTAACAGCAGGGGCGGTGACAATCCAAAGAGCAATACCAACGCAGTGAACAGCTGCGCACCACACACTAGACCTGGCTCATCCAATAGCAGGGGCGGTGACTATCCAAAGAGCAATACCAACGCAGTGAACAGCTGCGCACCACACACCAGACCTGGCTCATCCAATAGCAGGGGCGGTGACTATCCAAAAAGCAATACCAACGCAGTGAACAACAGCGCACCACACACCAGACCTGGCTCATCTAACAGCAGGGGCGGTGACTATCCAAAGAGCAATACCAACGCAGTGAACAGCTGCGCACCAC
>JAHLWY010002208.1:0-13061 GCA_020002185.1 Paraescarpia echinospica
AGAGAGAGAGAGAGAGAAGCAGGCAGACAGACACTTAGACAGACAGACAGAAGCAGACAGACCGACAGACATACGGACAGATATACGGACAGAGACAGAGGGGCAGACGGACAGAGGGACAGAGGGACAGAGGGACAGAGAGTCAGATAGTCAGAGAGTCAGAGAGTCAGAGAGACAGAGAGACAGAGTGACGGACGGACGGACGAACGGACGCATAAAGGACAAGATACACTCGTAATAGGTGGCAAATATGCCGGTGAAGCCATTTCAGAAATCACCCGCCAAAAGGCCTAATGATGATTTTATTACTGTCCCGCGTTTTCGCTAGGGCGATGAATAACCGAAATAAATAAGGCAATCTAGCGTAAACTGTATCGTTTGTGCACAGTAATGTCTTCTTAAAGACCTCATAGTGAAGTATGTAATAGTTTACTATACTATTTTGAATAGCTAATTAGATTATTATCATTATTATTAAATACATTTTGATGCGGCGCCTTGCAAGAGGCATGTCAAAGAAAAGTGACACTTGGTGTGCGATGACTGCCTCAGCTGGGTGGATTTTGCCTTGTCAGGCTGTGTGAAGTTTTTTATGCGCCACCACCGATATATCAGTTGCCGAATTGGGACTGACAGGTTATGTACTGTTTAGGAAAGACAGAATTGGAAGAAGGGGAGGTGGAGTTATTTTATATATTAAAGAATCTATCCAGGCTTATGAAATCAAATTAAAATGAGATGCAGATTGCAAAGAAGCTGTTTGGTGTAACATAGTTACAGGGAACTCAACGTTAACAGTTGGATTAGTTTATCGAAGTCCAAGCATAAGCATAGAAGAGAATGAAAAAGTACAAAACGGTATAAGGGAAGTGAGCAAAAGGGACTGTATTATTATGGGGAATTTTAACCGTTTAACTCTACAGAATATGGGGAATGAGGACCACAAGTTTTTAGTTTTAGTTCAATATACTTTCCTTTTTCAAGACAGTGTCCTTTCTCAACATGTGTTAGAACCAACCAGGGTTGAAACTGTGTTAGACATAGTTTTGTCATCACAGAATGAATAGTAGACAATCTCAAAATATGTGAGCCACTGATACCAGATACATTTTAACATCGAAGTAAAATCAGAAAGGAATAGTAAAACGCAGTACGGGAAAAATTTCCACAAAGGAATATATAAGGACATGAGGAAATATTTAGCAAAGATTGACTGGAATAACACACTGAAGAATAAGACAGCAACAGAATACTGGAATATCTTAGAGTGAAATTGAGTGCATTGTCGATAAATGTGTTCCCTTGAAAGGGACAGAAAGAACCGCTTATCGAAAGAAACCGTCAGAAAAATTAAGTACAAACAAATGATGTGGAAGTCATATAGACATATTGGAAATGATGAAGACTACAACATTTCTAAAGAAGCATTTATTCAAGCTACAGCTGAAATTAGCTATGAAAAAATGAGCTTGTAATAAAAAAAAACAGCAAAAGTTGTTCAAAGTAAACAGAAAGTTCAGGATAAGGTCGGTCCTCTAGAAGATAGTGTTGGAAATATAATATCAGAGGGATTCTTAATGGCAGAAGACCTGAATGAGTATTTTAGTTCGATGTTTACCAGGGAAGATGTTAGTTCACTCCCTTTACCAGAGGCTAAGTTCAAGAGAAGGAAGCAGAATCACACTATTTAGGACAGTTAATTGTAACCCCGGAAATGGTAGCTAAGAAAATAAGGGCTATGAAGGAAAATAAATGACCTGGATTGGATGGGATTCCGCCAAAACAACTACTAGAAATTGTAGAACAAATTAGCATGCCGCTTGCAACATTTTCAATTTGGCATTAGAAGAGGGAGTGGTTCCTTTAGAATAAAAAGAAGCAAACATAATGCCGTTATTAAAAATAAGGTGCGAGAAACAAGTCAGAGAACTATAGACCAGTGAGTTTAACATCAGTGATTTGCAAATTATTAGAATGACTAATTAAAGATCACATGGTGGAGTTTCTTGTTGAACATAACTTGATGAACTCATCTCAACATGGGTTTCTAAAAGCGAGGTCATATTTAACAAATATATTATGTTTTTTGGAAGACATCACTAAGTGGGTAGACGAGTGATCACCAGTAGATATCATCTACTTAGATTTTCAAAAAGCTTTCAACAAAGTGCCACATCAAAGATTACTGCTTAAACTAAAGGCCCATGGCATAGGAAATGGTATAATTAAATGGTTAGAAAGATGGCTGATTGACAGAAGACAACGGGTAATAGTTGATGGGGAGGCTTCAGTTTTGAGTGGGGTACCACAGGGATCAGTACTGGGACCTATATTGTTCTTACTATATATCAATAGCATTTACAAGATAAATTTGACATCAATTGGTTTGAAAAGTGGCAATGTTTTTTTATTTTCGGAAATGTTAATGCCTCCACACAGAACCTGGGGGAGAAAATGTAGAGTATTACAATGGGTGGAGAGGGGTACTGCACTAAGTACAACTGTAAAAGAAAAGAACTTAGTGAAAATTTTAACCGTTAGTGCTGATATGAAGGTTTCAGAACAGTGCGGAATTGCAGCTTTATAGGGAAATAAAATCCTTGGATTAATTAGGCGAAATATAGCGTATAAGAAAAAAGAACTAATAATACCGCTGTACAAAACAATAGTTAGGCCTTATTTAGAATATTGTATATAAGCTAGGAGGCCATATCGCAAGAAGGGCATAGATTTGCTAGAAAGAGTACAGAGGAGAGCGGCTGAAATGATACCAAGACTGAGGGATCTTAGTTATGAAATACGCCTAAAAGAATGTGGTTTAATAACACTAGAGACCAGGAGACTGAGGGGAGATCAGATAGAAGTGTTATAAAATATTGATTGGGGGTTATGAAAATATTGATAGAAATGGGTGACAATCTTGTTAAGTCTTGTTAAATATATACCCCTTATAAACATTTTCTTTCCGATTAATATGTTTGTGTTTTCGGTTACGCGCTTTCCACTATTAAGGTAGATATGCAGGACATGTTATCTTTTTTATTATTCACCTGAAGGAACAACGGTTTAGCGTAGGTAGGCGAGGATATATTTGGCGGAGATAGATCGTAGAAATTGGTGGTGCAGAAAAGTTGATAAACAAGTGGAATTACTGATTGATAAGTATTATTCTTGCCTTAATATCATTCATAAAGTTGCAGTAAACATATATTGAGTAGCAGTTGTGCTTAAAGTTAGTTAGTTAAAGTATTTTAGAACACCTTAGTACAGTGAGTGATAATAGGGTAACTTAGCCTTCGATAAGTTTTAAACAAGATTTAACAAACCTGATTATGTGGTAGAATATGTAGATAAAGTAACAACCATCAAACTACTTACATAAGATAATATCTGTGTAAGCCAGTACTTGCTAGATGTATGTCTAGCATAACGGACACTTGTTATGCCTTGATTGGGTTCGGTTTTATTAGGGTTTTACATCTCAGTAATCTTACAAATACCTCGCCGGTTGATCCACGCCGGATTGGTCCCACTGACCTAGTTTCTCCAGGCGTATCTAATCGAATAGATATAATTACAATCTCGATAATTACGATCTCGATACATCTCCCCTTCTAAGGCGAAGACATATACAGAGACTATGCTGAAACCAAAACACACGAGTGGTTTATCAAACTGTTCAATTGTCTCTCAATAGATTACAAGTCTATGACTGCCTGTAACGAACTGGAGTCACAACTACACGTCTTGATCGGGTCATACGTAGACTGTCACGTGTGTCAGTGTTTGGTGTAGTCACACCTGGATTGTCACAGTTAGATGACGGTGCATCTGTTCGTGTAGCAAGTTGTCGATCTGGTGTACCTGGCGAGTCGACTGTTGATGGATTCCAGCCCGTCTGACCAACTGTACCATTCGTAACACTAGTATCCGACGTGATGTTCGGGATGGGCATTATGTGTTGTCGGTTACGTCGATATTGTCCATGGGGCGTTTGCAAATAATATGATCTTAGTCCATCCGCTTTGGAGCTAATCACACCTTGCGATCTCCATCCTCTCTCGTTGGGTTGCCGTTTCCAACGGACTCGCTGTCCTGGTGATAAGTCGCTGAGAGGCTGTGCACCCTTTCGTTTGTCGTAGTTAGACTTGTTCACCGTCTTGTAATGGACATCTCTTTCACGAACAGTGGCATCACTTGGCCAATTTGGAGACGGGTTGTCCGGTAATGTAGGCAGTCTAGTTTGAATCTGTCTACCCATGAGCAGCTACGCTGGACTCACGCCTGTCATTGTCGTCGGTGTTGCTCTATGTGCCATCAAGGCAAGCACTGGGTCGGCTTGTCTGAGTATGGATTTGGCGGTTCTCACAGCACGCTCTGCTTCCCCATTTGCTTGTGGAAAATGCGGACTTGTCGTGATGTGCTTGAAACCGTACTCACATGCGAACCTGCTGAACTCATATGAGCTGAACTGTGTTCCGTTATCACTGGTCAAATCATCTGGTATGCCAAATCGTGCGAATGTCATCTTCAGTTTGCCGATCACCATCGCACTGGTGATACTTGTGAGTGGTATGATCTCAAGATACCGCGAGTAATAATCAACGCTGATTAAATAACTCTTTCCATTTAGATCACACAGGTCACAGGCTACCTTTTGCCATGGCCGCAGTGGTAGTTGAGTTGGCATGAGAGGCTCGTGCTTCTGCTTAGGCTTGTTCTCCGGGCAGTATTCGCAATTGATGATCATTTGCTGTAGTTGCTGTCCGATATTGGGCCACCACACTGCCAACTTTGCACGTTCTCTGCATTTCTGCAACCCTAGGTGCCCTTCATGAAGTTTCTTCAGCGTGTCTTCTCGTAACGATCGCGGCATCACGATACGATTCTCGAACACGATCAGTCCAGCATGAACACTTAATTGTTCTTTCGCGATAGCATATGACGCAACGTTGTCAGGGATGCTAGATGGCCAACCGTCTCGGATGTATTTCAGTACCTGTTGGAGCTCTGCATTTTCATCAGTAGCTCTCCGTATGTCCTCCAGTTTGCGATTTGTAGCAGGCCAGCTACTCTCGACGGAAGCCACATATTCCGTTACATCTGCTTGTAAGCTTGCAACTTCTGGCCCGTGTTTGTTGACTGGAGCCCGTGAAAGAGCGTCTGCCACAGTGAGCGTCTTTCCGGCTCTGTGTTCGGCTGTCACACTGTACTTCATTAGCCGCATCAGCAATCGCTGGCATCTGAGTGGGCTTCTGTCAAGATCCTTCTTGTTGATGATCGGTATCAGTGGTTTGTGGTCAGTCAACACTACCACTCTTGGTAGTCCACGCAGATAGCAGTCAAACCGCTCACAGGCCCAGACCACTGCTAAGCATTCCTTCTCGATCTGAGCATAACGCTTCTCACTCTCAGTGAGTGTTCGTGAACAGAATGCAACTGGCTTCCACTGCAAATCTTCCGTTTGCTGGAGCAGGACACCACCAATGCCGTAACTGCTTGCATCGGCACTAACAGTAGTTGGCTTCTTTGGGTCGTAGAACGTCAGACATGGAGCATCTGCAATCAGTTCCATGCTTTTGTCAAACGCTTGCTGCTGAGCAACACTCCAGTTCCACTCAGTGTCCATCTTTAGTAGTTCGTTGAGTGGATGTAGCACGGTGCTGAGGTTCGGTGCATATCGGCCCAGGTAATTTGTCATTCCCAGGAATCTCCTCAGTTTAGTAACGCATGTTGGAACAGGCATCTCAACAATAGCGGCAATTTTCGCTCTATCAGGCAGCAAGCCATGCTTGGATATCTTATGTCCCAGAAAGATCATCTCACTTTGTCTGAATTCGCATTTCTTTCTATTCAGTTTCAACCCTGCCGCCGAGATCCTGTTCACAACACTGTCGAGTCTCTTGTCGTGTTCTTCCATGGTCGCACCATAGACCAGTATATCGTCCATGTACACTAGTATACCGTCCAAGCCTTCCAACATTTCCTGCATTTTGCGCTGAAAGATTTCAGGCGCTAATGAGATCCCAAACGGCAGTTTCTGAAAACAGTATCTACCACACCCTGGCGTAATGAAGGTGGTCAGCTTCAGGCTTTCCTCGTCTAAAGGTATTTGCCAGAAGCCACTGCTGGCGTCTAGGCGACTGAAGATTGTGCCTTCGCGCAGTTTATGCGTCATGCCTTCAATGGTGGGAATTGTGAAGTGTTCCCTCTTAACACTCTTGTTCAAGTTCCGCAAGTCGACACAGATTCGCACTCCCTCTTTCTTTGGAACCACCACAATTGGCGCGCACCATTCACTTGGCTCAGTGATCTTTCTGATTACTCCTTCACTCTCCATGCGAACGAGTTCAGCTTCTACCTTTGGTAGTAGAGGTATTGGTACTCTGCGTGGTGCCACCACGTTGTACGGTTGTGCATCTGGGTCAAGCACGATCTTTACCGGCTTGGTTATCATGGTGCCCATCTCTCCGAAGACCTCATTCAACGCATCAATGCGTGCAACGAGATTCAATTGTGTCGCGACAGACCGACTTAGGAGGTTGCGCTGAACAGCCGAACCTACGATAACAAACACGTCACACACACTCGATTTGTCCTTCACTGTCAACGTTGTTTCGAAGTATTCTCGACAGTTGAGGTTGCCACCTGGGCTGCGAAGAGTTTTCGTAGTTTTCTTGTGTCTCGGAATGGGAACCAACTGCAAGTAGCTGTGTTAACTGACGATCGAAACATCTGCACCGGTGTCAATTTTGAAATTGACAACCGTGTTGTTCATTTGTACATCGACAGTCCATGGAGGTTCGGTTTTGTCGTTGTCAATCGAGCCCAGCCACATTGTGTCATCTGTCGTTGGTTGCTGTTGAGAAACTTCTGCTATTCTCGATGATCTACACATAGCTGCAAAATGTCCCTTCTTTGAACACTTCCTGCACGTCTGGTAGTAAGCAGGGCACTTGTTGGGAGCATGTTGTTTACCACAGTTGTGACATGTCGTTTGAGTCTGTGGAGTTCTAAATTCTCGTCTGGAAAAAAATAGCTTTGGGTTTTCTCTGACTTTTGGCAGCCTGATACACTGAGTCAGCACTCGTATCTGCACGCATGTTTTCAGTGTATTTGTCGGTGATTTCGTTGTTCCTGCATATAGCTACCGCATTTGCCATCGTTAGTGTTCCTTCGCAGAGCAATTTCTGTCTCACAGTGTCTGAATAGAGACCAATGACGATTTGATCGCGGATTATTTTCTCTCTTTCCTCAGGCACATAGTTACATGTGCTTGCTAGATTTAGCAAATCTGTCAGGAATGCGTCAAATGTTTCACCTCTGTTGTGCTTACAGCGCAAGAATCTGTACCTTTCGTACGTTTCATTCACTCTCGGTGTGAAGTAGTTGCTGAACTGTAGCTTCACAGCTGCAACTTTATCTTTATCTGCCGGTGGATCAAATGTGAACGTTCTAAAAACGTCCATGCACTCAGGACCGAGGAGAGTTAACAACGTAGCCACTTGTATCTTCTCACTCTTCTTATTTTTCTCGGTCGCTAGCATATAGTAGTCGAATTGCTCGAACCACCTTACCCACAATTTTGTCATGCCCGCGTCGCCGTTGGCGGCATTGCTTGCGGCGCACGAAAAGTGTCCCGGCGGCCTTAAACCTTCTGCCATGATCAAATTGTTCATGCACGTCTGACACCATGTATGTCTACCATAACGGACACTTGTTATGCCTTGATTGGGTTCGGTTTTATTAGGGTTTTACATCTCAGTAATCTTACAAATACCTCGCCTGTTGATCCACGCCGGATTGGTCCCACTGACCTAGTTTCTCAAGACGTATCTAATCGAATCGATATAATTACAATCTCGATAATTACGATCTCGATACACTAGATATTTTGATTAGGTAGCATTGTTGTTAAAATTAAGCAAGGGCGATAGTCGGACGGCGTAACCTAAAGAAATAAAGCAGCCTAATATAACGTAATTGATTGTATTTAAATTAGGTCATTACCGGTAATGTTAGCGTTCGTGATAGAATAAATAGTCGGCTGTGTAATTGAAATCTGTAACATAAAGTGTGCTGTAGTACACAGGAAACAGTCTTTATAAAGAGTAAGTTAGTTAAGTTATTAAATAAATTCTGATCGGGATATGGCGCCTTGCAAGCGGCAAGTCAAAGCAAAGCGACACTTTGTGTGCGATCACTGCCACAGCTTGGTAGATTTTGCATTGTCCGGCTGTGGGAAGTCATGGGCAGAAACCATGGAGGAAGGATTCATCTTTCAGTGCATTGGGTGTTGGAAGGTGGAGTTTCTGCAGAAGGAGATAGTTAGGTTGACAGATATTGTGAAGGGAATGGAGATGGGAATTAGAAAGGAGACAGGTCGAATGGAGAGAGACGACAGGGAGAGAGGTGAGAATACTGCAAGACTGAAGGAGAATAGCAGTGGCAAGAAAACTGAGGAAAGGAGATTGAGAGGAGGGAAGGTGATTGGAGGGGAAGAAATTGGAAAATCGACGACAGAAAACGTGACAAGCGTGAAGGTGACAGAGGAGAAAGTGACCGTAGAGAAGGAGGGGGAGATGGGACGGGAGAGGAGAGAAGAAAATGAGATGGGAGGAAAGATGAAGGGACGAAAGGAAGTGAGAGCAAAGGTGCTACTCTAAGGCAGTGGTTGAGGGGGTAATGAGGAAAGAGAGGGTGTTTATGGGCGACTCTATTATGAGAAAGACGGACAAGACACTGAGCGAGGGGAAGGACGTCGTTGTTTGTCTACCGGGGGCTAGGATTGAACATGTGACTGACAGGGTAGAGAAGGTATTGGTACATGGCAAGGGAGGGTCTATACTGGTACATGTAGGAACAAATAATGCTGACAGGGAGGGAACAACTGGGATAGTACAGAAGTATAGACAGTTTGTGAGGAAGCAAAAGAAGACAAGAGTTGAACAGATAATTATGTCACGAATGTTGCGAGTAATGTGAAGAAGGGGGGCAATGTATAGAAACTGCAAGAGGATGGCGATCAACGCACTAGTTGAGCAGATGTGTGAAGAAGAGGGGGAAGGATTTACTGATTTATGGGGATACTTTGTTGGGAGGGAAGATATGTACATGAGAGATGGCCTCCATCTTAGTGGAAAGGGGGCAGCAGTTTTCTCAGAGAACCTGCTGCGATCTGTTGACAGTGGGACAGGTTGCATCTATTTAAACTAGATTCGCAGGGGGGACTCACAGAAAAGCCTGAAACTGGAGTCATAGATAATGAGAGCACAGATAAATCAGCAAAGAACAGTCTGGAAAACTCTTCTAAAGCTGGATATAAATGTGTTTGTTTAAACGCAAGGAGTATAGTAAACAAAAGAACTGAACTAAACATTATGGTAGAAGATATTGGCGCTCACATAATAGGTATAACCGAATCCTGGACCACCATCGATATATCAGATGCCGAATTGGGACTGACAGGATATGTAATGTTTAGGAAAGATTGCGAAGAAGCTGTTTGGTGTAACATAGTTACAGGAAACTCAACGTTAACAGTTGGGTTAGTTTATCAGAGTCCAAACATAAGCATAGAAGAGAATGAAAAAATACAAAACGCTATAAGGGAAGTAAGCAAACGGGACTGTGTTATTATGGGGGATTTTAACCACGGGCATATACAATGGAAATCTTTACAGAGTATGGGGAGTGAGGACCACAAGTTTTTAGTTTTATTTCAAGATACTTTTCTTTCTCAACATGTGCTAGAACCAACCAGGGGTGAGAATGTGTTAGACATAGTTTTGTCCTCACAGAATAAATTAGTTGACAATGTCAAGATATGTGAGCCACTGGGGAGTAGTGATCACAACCAGATACATTTTACCATCACAGTAAAACCAGAAAGGAATAGTAAAAAGCAGTATAGGAGAAATGTCCACAAAGGAAGGTATAAGGACATAAGGAAATATTTAGCAAAGATAGACTGGAATAATATACTGAAAAATAAGACAGCAACAGAATGCTGGAATATATTAAAAAGTGAAATTAAGTGCATAGTTGATAATTTTGTACCCTTCAAAAAACAAGGGAAACGGTCCAAAAAGAAACACTTATCGAAAGAAGCCATTAGAAAAATTAAGTATAAACAAATGATGTGGAAGTCGTATAGACGTACTGGAAATGACGAAGACTACAACATTTATAAGAAGCACCAAACCAAGCTACAGCTGAAATTAGAAATTCAATGAGAAGCTATGAACAACAATTAGCTAGTAATATAAAACATGACAGCAAGAGTTTTTATGCGTATATTCAAAGCAAACAGAACGTTCAAGATAAGGTCGGACCTTTAGAAGATAGTGCTGGAAATATAATATCAAAAGGATTCTTAATGGCAGAAGACCTGAATGAGTATTTTAGTTCAGTGTTTACCAGGGAAGATATTAGTTCACTGCCAGTACCAGAGGCTAGGTTCAAGGGAGCAGATACAGACTATTTAGGACAATTATTTGTAACCCCGGAAATGATAGCTAAGAAATTAAGGGCTATGAAGGATAATAAATCACCTGGATTGGATAGGATTCCGCCTAAACTACTATTGGAAATTGTAGAATAAATTAGCGTACCGCTTTCAACAGTTTTCAATTTGTCATTAGAAGAGGGAGTGGTTCCTTTAGAATGGAAAGAGGCAAACATTATACCGTTATTTAAAAAAAGGTTCGAGAAACAAGTCAGTGAACTATAGACCAGTAAGTTTAACATCAGTGATTTGCAAATTATTAGAAAGAGTAATTAAAGATCACATGGTGGATTTTCTTGTTAAGCATAACTTGATAAACCCATCTCAACATGGGTTTCTAAAAGCGAGGTCATGCTTAACAAATATGTTACGTTTTTTGGAAGACATCACAAAGCGGGTAGATGAGGGATCACCAGTAGATTAGATTACTGCTTAAACTAAAGGCCCATGACATAGGAAATGGTATAATAAACTGGATATAAAAATGGCTGATTGACAGAAGACAACGTGTAGTAGTTGATGGAGAGACTTCAAACTGGAAGTCGGCATTGAGTAGGGTAAAACAGGGATCAGTACTAGGACCTATATTGTTCTTAATATATATCAACGATTTGGATGATGAAATAACAAGCATGGTGTTGAAATTTGCGGATGATACAAAAGTGTTTAGAAGGATTAAATGTGATGGAGATAGACAACATTTACAAGATGATCTTGACAAGTTGATCAAATGGTCTGAAAAATGGCAAATGCTGTTCAATTTTGGGAAATGTTAATGCCTCCACACAGGACATGGGAACGAAGAGGTAGAATATACAATGGGGGGTACTGTACTAAGTACTACTGTAAAAGAAAAAGTCTTAGGGTTAACCATTAGTGCTGATATGAAGGTTTCAGAGCAGTGCGGAATTGCAGCTTCAAAGGGAAATAAAATCCTTGGATTAATTAGGCGAAACATAACGTATAAGGAAAAAGAGCTAATAATACCGCTCTACAAAACAATAGTTAGGCCTCATTTATAATATTGTATTCAAGCCTGGCAACTAAAATGATATCAAAACTGAGGGATCTTAGTTACGAAATACGCCTACAAAATGCGGCTTAACAACAGTAGAGACCAGGAGATTGAGAGGAGATCAGATAGAAGTGTTTAAAAGAATGAATGGTTATGAAAGTATTGATAGAAATATTTTGTTCTCAGTTAAGAAAGATAGAAGGACTAGAGGACATGAAGTTACATTAGCAAAGGAGAAGTGTACATTAGATATAAGAAAGTTCTCATTTTCACAAAGGACTGTAAATGATTGGAACATATTATATGCTGATTGTGTGGGTGCTATTAGCGTGAATATGTTTAAACATAAAATCGACACATACCTCAGAAGGGCGGGATACACATAGATAAAAGGGTCGGATTCTCGATAAGCCAAAGTCCTTCCTTGTCCACCTGCCACCTAGAGTTAATTCTCTAGGTGGCAATCTTGTTAAATCTTGTTTGATTATGTTCTTATTATTTTATATGCGAATAGAACACCCACACGTTATTCAGACCAGAATAAGAAATACATATTCCAAATAGATAACGTAATCACAAGTGTTATTCCGAAAGGTTTTAGAGGGAAAATAGTCTTACTTATGTTATTTTTTCTCCGCATTTTTCTAGCGGATGAAAATCAAGCCGACACAAGACCGTTAATCGAGGACAACCAGAAATCAGATGCGTTGGAAGAGGCAGTACAGGAGCCGCCATCTTAGACAAGCGCATTCGGTACTCAGCCATAATAACCCTGCTCGCATCCGTGCGAACATCACGCCATCGCTTGCAGCGCAGACTCTGACATCAACAGGAGATAGACACTTCTGCACGGTGTATAAAGGCTGCATCATGTCTAAACACATACTATACGTCTGGAGTACACGTTACATCACTCACGGCGGTGCAAATGTGCTGACAATTGTCTGCGATCTCGTTTTTTAGTCATACTCGTAATCGTTAGTAGTTTGTAGGTTGTGATTGTGAAGAACACTATTTAAATATGGTTTGATCAAAGGTTACCAGTCTGGCCGAAATTAAAAGATTCGATGTGTTTACCCAGGTTTGTCCAATACGGTCGATGTGTGACAAGATAGAAGTGAAGACGTGGGTCAGGTCCGAGGAGCAATGCGGAATAGCAAAAACGAACGAAGGCACTTGCTATACTGAGAAGAGTGCAGTTCAATTCTGTTTTCGCATTACGGTGTACGTGTTGTGAAGCGATAAAATGAATTATTTTCTGGATCAGTATATAATAGTATCGATAGTATCTCTGAATCAATCTCACATAGGCTGTGAGGATGTATTTATTCGTATTGGCTAAATTGATAACATGGAATGCACAACCTGGTGAATGCATCACAGTAGATGCGGGAGGGGTTATGTATAAAATGGTACGAATTACACTTGAATCGTCTTCGTTCGGTGTCCGATATTTTAGCATGTGACAGGATTCTCAGTCACCACGGAGAAACGAATAAGAGAACATTGTAAATGAGCCACTGAGGGAACGAGGGAGGG
>JAHLWY010002209.1:0-13050 GCA_020002185.1 Paraescarpia echinospica
CCTACTGCACTGGCAATGTGGTTCTGAGGTAGGAGAGTTGAGGCCAACCGCACTGTCTGCAGTGGGTGTGTTACTCTCGCTATCATCACCTGCTGCACTGGCAAGGTGGTTCAGAGGTTGGAGAGTTGGGGCCAACCCCACTCTCTGCAGTGGGTGTGCAACTCTCACTATCACCACATACTGCACCGGCAAAGTGGTTCTGAGGTTGAAGAGTTTGGGCCAACCCCACTCTCTGCAGTGACTGTGCTACTCACACTATCACCACCTACTGCACTGGCAAGGTGGTTCTGATGTTGGAGAGTTGGTGCCAACCCCACTCTCTGCAGTGAGTGTGCTACATTCACTATCACCACCCACTGCACTGGCAAGGTGGTTCTGAGGTTGGAGAGTTGGGGCCAGCTCCACTCTCTGCAGTGAGTGTGCTAGTCACACTATCACCACCTACTGCAATGGCAAGGTGGTTCTGAGGTTGGAGAGTTGGGGCCAACCCCACTCTCTGCAGTGGGTGTGCTACTTTCACTATCACCACATACTGCACCGGCAAAATGGTTCTGAGGTTGAAGAGTTTGGGCCAACCCCACTCTCTGCAGTGACTGTGCTACTCACACTATCACCACCTACTGCACTGGCAAGGTGGTTCTGATGTTGGAGAGTTGGTGCCAACCCCACTCTCTGCAATGAGTGTGCTACATTCACTATCAACACCCACTGCACTGGCAAGGTGGTTCTGAGGTTGGAGAGTTGGGGCCAGCTCCACTCTCTGCAGTGAGTGTGCTAGTCACACTATCACCACCTATTGCAATGGCAAGGTGGTTCTGAGGTTGGAGAGTTGGGGCCAACCCCACTCTCTGCAGTGAGTGTGCTACTTTCACTATCAACACCTACTGCACTGGCAAGGTGGTTCTGAGTTTGGAGAGTTGGAGCCAGCCCCACTCTCTGCAGTGAGTGTGCTACTCTCACTATCATCACCTACTGCACTGGCAATGTGGTTCTGAGGTTGGAGAGTTGGGGCCAACCTCACTCTCTACAGTGGGTGTGCTACTCTCACTATCACCACATACTGCACTGGCAACGTGATTCTGAGATTGGAGAGTTGGGGCCAACCCCACTCTCTGCAGTGGGTGTGCTACTCTCACTATCACCACATACTGCACTGGCAACGTGATTCTGAGATTGGAGAGTTGGGGCCAACCCCACTCTCTGCAGTGGGTGTGCTACTATCACTATCATCACCTACTGCACTGGCAAGGTGGTTCTGAGGTTGGAGAGTTGGGGCCAACCCCAATCTCTGCAGTGGGTGTGCTACTCTCACTATCATCACATACTGCACTGGCAAGGTGGTTCTGAGGTTGGAGAGTTGGGGCCAACCCCACTCTCTGCAGTGGGTGTGCTACTCTCGCTATCATCACCTGCTGCACTGGCAAGGTGGTTCTGACGTTGGAGAGTTGGGGCCAACCCCACTCTCTGCAGTGGGTGTGCTACTCTCACTATCACCACATACTGCACCGGCAAAGTGGTTCTGAGGTTGAAGAGTTTGGGCCAACCCCACTCTCTGCAGTGACTGTGCTACTCACACTGTCACCACCTACTGCACTGGCAAGGTGGTTCTGATGTTGGAGAGTTGGTGCCAACCCCACTCTCTGCAGTGAGTGTGCTACATTCACTATCAACACCCACTGCACTGGCAAGGTGGTTCTGAGGTTGGAGAGTTGGGGCCAACCCCACTCTTTCCAGTGGGTGTGCTACTCTCACTATCACCACCTACTGCACTGGCAAGGTGGTTCTGAGGTTGGAGAGTTGGGGCCAACCCCACTCTTTGCAGTGGGTGTGCTACTCTCAATATCATCACCTACTGCACTGGCAAGGTGGTTCTGAGGTTGGAGAGTTGGGGCCAACCCCACTCTCTCCAGTGGGTGTGCTACTTTCACCATCATCACCTACTGCACTGGCAATGTGGTTCTGAGGTAGGAGAGTTGAGGCCAACCGCACTGTCTGCAGTGGGTGTGTTACTCTCGCTATCATCACCTGCTGCACTGGCAAGGTGGTTCAGAGGTTGGAGAGTTGGGGCCAACCCCACTCTCTGCAGTGGGTGTGCTACTCTCACTATCACCACATACTGCACCGGCAAGGTGGTTCTGAGGTTGAAGAGTTTGGGCCAACCCCACTCTCTGCAGTGACTGTGCTACTCACACTATCACCACCTACTGCACTGGCAAGGTGGTTCTGATGTTGGAGAGTTGGTGCCAACCCCACTCTCTGCAATGAGTGTGCTACACTCACTATCAACACCCACTGCACTGGCAAGGTGGTTCTGAGGTTGGAGAGTTGGGGCCAGCTCCACTCTCTGCAGTGAGTGTGCTAGTCACACTATCACCACCTACTGCAATGGCAAGGTGGTTCTGAGGTTGGAGAGTTGTGGCCAACCCCACTCTCTGCAGTAGGTGTGCTACTCTCACTATCACCACATACTGCACCGGTAAAGTGGTTCTGAGGTTGAAGAGTTTGGGCCAACCCCACTCTCTGCAGTGACTGTGCTACTCACACTATCACCACCTACTGCACTGGCAAGGTGGTTCTGATGTTGGAGAGTTGGTGCCAACCCCACTCTCTGCAGTGAGTGTGCTACATTCACTATCAACACCCACTGCACTGGCAAGGTGGTTCTGATGTTGGAGAGTTGGGGCCAGCTCCACTCTATGCAGTGAGTGTGCTAGTCACATTATCACCACCTACTGCAATGGCAAGGTGGTTCTGAGGTTGGAGAGTTGGGGCCAACCCCACTCTCTGCAGTGAGTGTGCTACTCTCACTATCAACACCTACTGCACTGGCAAGGTGGTTCTGAGGTTGGAGAGTTGGGGCCAGCCCCACTCTCTGCAGTGGGTGTGCTACTCTCGCTATCATCACCTACTGCACTGGCAAGGTGGTTCTGACGTTGGAGAGTTGGGGCCAACCCAACTCTCTGCAGTGGGTGTGCTACTCTCACTATCACCACATACTGCACCGGTAAAGTGGTTCTGAGGTTGAAGAGTTTGGGCCAACCCCACTCTCTGCAGTGACTGTGCTACTCACACTATCACCACCTACTGCACTGGCAAGGTGGTTCTGATGTTGGAGAGTTGGTGCCAACCCCACTCTCTGCAGTGAGTGTGCTACATTCACTATCAACACCCACTGCACAGGCAAGGTGGTTCTAAGGTTGGAGAGTTGGGGCCAACACCACTCTCTGCAGTGAGTATGCTACTCTCACTATCATCACCTACTGCACTGGCAAGGTGGTTCTGAGGTTGGAGAGTTGGGGCCAACCCCACTCTCTGCAGTGGGCGTGCTACTCTCGCTATCATCACCTACTGCACTGGCAAGGTGGTTTTGAGGTTGGAGAGTTGGGGCCAACCCCACTCTCTGCAGTGGGCGTGCTACTCTCCCTATCATCACCTACTGCACTGGCAAGGTGGTTCTGAGGTTGGAGAGTTGGGGCCAACCCCACTCTCTGCAGTGAGTGTGCTACTCTCACTATCATCATCTACTGCACTGGCAAGGTGGTTCTGAGGTTGTAGAGTTGGGGCTAACCCCACTCTCTGCAGTGGGTGTGCTACTCTCACTATCATCACCTACTACACTGGCAAGGTGGTTCTGAGGTTGTAGAGTTGGGGCCAACCCCACTCTTTGCAGTGTGTGTGCTACTCTCACTATCACAAACCTACTGCACTGGCAAGGTGGTTCTGAGGTTGGAGAGTTGGGGCCAACCCCACTCTTTGCAGTGGGTGTGCTACTCTCACTATCATCACCTACTGCACTGGCAAGGTGGTTCTGAGGTTGGAGAGTTGGGGCCAACCCCACTCTCTCCAGTGGGTGTGCTACTCTCACTATCACCACCTACTGCAATGGCAAGGTGGTTCTGAGGTTGGAGAGTTGGGGCCAACCCCACTCTTTGCAGTGGGTGTGCTACTCTCACTATCATCACCTACTGCACTGGCAAGGTGGTTCTGAGGTTGGAGAGTTGGGGCCAACCCCACTCTCTCCAGTGGGTGTGCTACTCTCACCATCATCACCTACTGCACTGGCAATGTGGTTCTGAGGTAGGAGAGTTGAGGCCAACCGCACTGTCTGCAGTGGGTGTGTTACTCTCGCTATCATCACCTGCTGCACTGGCAAGGTGGTTCAGAGGTTGGAGAGTTGGGGCCAACCCCACTCTCTGCAGTGGGTGTGCTACTCTCACTATCACCACATACTGCACCGGCAAAGTGGTTCTGAGGTTGAAGAGTTTGGGCCAACACCACTCTCTGCAGTGACTGTGCTACTCACACTATCACCACCTACTGCACTGGCAAGGTGGTTCTGATGTTGGAGAGTTGGTGCCAACCCCACTCTCTGCAGTGAGTGTGCTACACTCACTATCAACACCCACTGCACTGGCAAGGTGGTTCTGAGGTTGGAGAGTTGGGGCCAGCTCCACTCTCTGCAGTGATTGTGCTAGTCACACTATCACCACCTACTGCAATGGCAAGGTGGTTCTGAGGTTGGAGAGTTGGGGCCAACCCCACTCTCTGCAGTGGGTGTGCTACTCTCACTATCACCATATACTGCACCGGCAAAGTGGTTCTGAGGTTGAAGAGTTTGGGCCAACCCCACTCTCTGCAGTGACTGTGCTACTCACACTATCACCACCTACTGCACTGGCAAGGTGGTTCTGATGTTGGAGAGTTGGTGCCAACCCCACTCTCTGCAATGAGTGTGCTACATTCACTATCAACACCCACTGCACTGGCAAGGTGGTTCTGAGGTTGGAGAGTTGGGGCCAGCTCCACTCTCTGCAGTGAGTGTGCTAGTCACACTATCACCACCTATTGCAATGGCAAGGTGGTTCAGAGGTTGTAGAGTTGGGGCTAACCCCACTCTCTGCAGTGGGTGTGCTACTCTCACTATCATCACCTACTACACTGGCAAGGTGGTTCTGAGGTTGTAGAGTTGGGGCCAACCCCACTCTTTGCAGTGTGTGTGCTACTCTCACTATCACCACCTACTGCACTGGCAAGGTGGTTCTGAGGTTGGAGAGTTGGGGCCAACCCCACTCTTTGCAGTGGGTGTGCTACTCTCACTATCATCACCTACTGCACTGGCAAGGTGGTTCTGAGGTTGGAGAGTTGGGGCCAACCCCACTCTCTCCAGTGGGTGTGCTACTCTCACTATCATCACCTACTGCACTGGCAAGGTGGTTCTGAGGTTGGAGAGTTGGGGCCAACCCCACTCTTTGCAGTGGGTGTGCTACTCTCACTATCATCACATACTGCACTGGCAAGGTGGTTCTGAGGTTGGAGAGTTGGGGCCAACCCCACTCTCTCCAGTGGGTGTGCTACTCTCACCATCATCACCTACTGCACTGGCAATGTGGTTCTGAGGTAGGAGAGTTGAGGCCAACCGCACTGTCTGCAGTGGGTGTGTTACTCTCGCTATCATCACCTGCTGCACTGGCAAGGTGGTTCAGAGGTTGGAGAGTTGGGGCCAACCCCACTCTCTGCAGTGGGTGTGCTACTCTCACTATCACCACATACTGCACCGGCAAAGTGGTTCTGAGGTTGAAGAGTTTGGGCCAACCCCACTCTCTGCAGTGACTGTGCTACTCACACTATCACCACCTACTGCACTGGCAAGGTGGTTCTGATGTTGGAGAGTTGGTGCCAACCCCACTCTCTGCAGTGAGTGTGCTACATTCACTATCAACACCCACTGCACTGGCAAGGTGGTTCTGAGGTTGGAGAGTTGGGGCCAGCTCCACTCTCTGCAGTGAGTGTGCTAGTCACACTATCACCACCTACTGCAATGGCAAGGTGGTTCTGAGGTTGGAGAGTTGGGGCCAACCCCACTCTCTGCAGTGGGTGTGCTACTCTCACTATCACCACATACTGCACCGGTAAAGTGGTTCTGAGGTTGAAGAGTTTGGGCCAACCCCACTCTCTGCAGTGACTGTGCTACTCACACTATCACCACCTACTGCACTGGCAAGGTGGTTCTGATGTTGGAGAGTTGGTGCCAACCCCACTCTCTGCAGTGAGTGTGCTACATTCACTATCAACACCCACTGCACTGGCAAGGTGGTTCTGATGTTGGAGAGTTGGGGCCAGCTCCACTCTCTGCAGTGAGTGTGCTAGTCACATTATCACCACCTACTGCAATGGCAAGGTGGTTCTGAGGTTGGAGAGTTGGGGCCAACCCCACTCTCTGCAGTGAGTGTGCTACTTTCACTATCAACACCTACTGCACTGGCAAGGTGGTTCTGAGGTTGGAGAGTTGGGGCCAGCCCCACTCTCTGCAGTGGGTGTGCTACTCTCGCTATCATCACCTACTGCACTGGCAAGGTGGTTCTGACGTTGGAGAGTTGGGGCCAACCCAACTCTCTGCAGTGGGTGTGCTACTCTCGCTATCATATCCTACGGCGCTGGCAAGGTGGTTCTGAAGTTGGAGAGTTGGGGCCAACCCCACTCTCTGCAGTGAGTGTGCTACTCTCGATATCATCACCTACTGCACAGGCAAGGTGGTTCTAAGGTTGGAGAGTTGGGGCCAACACCACTCTCTGCAGTGAGTATGCTACTCTCACTATCATCACCTACTGCACTGGCAAGGTGGTTCTGAGGTTGGAGAGTTGGGGCCAACCCCACTCTCTGCAGTGGGCGTGCTACTCTCGCTATCATCACCTACTGCACTGGCAAGGTGGTTTTGAGGTTGGAGAGTTGGGGCCAACCCCACTCTCTGCAGTGGGCGTGCTACTCTCCCTATCATCACCTACTGCACTGGCAAGGTGGTTCTGAGGTTGGAGAGTTGGGGCCAACCCCACTCTCTGCAGTGAGTGTGCTACTCTCACTATCATCATCTACTGCACTGGCAAGGTGGTTCAGAGGTTGTAGAGTTGGGGCTAACCCCACTCTCTGCAGTGGGTGTGCTACTCTCACTATCATCACCTACTGCACTGGCAAGGTGGTTCTGAGGTTGGAGAGTTGGGGACAATCCCACTCTCATCAGTGGGTGTGCTACACTCGCTATTATCACCTACTGCACTGGCAAGGTGGTTCTGAGTTTGGAGAGTTGGGGCCAACCCCACTCTCTGCAGTGGGTGTGCTACTCTCACTATCATCACCTGCTGCACTGGCAAGGTGGTTCTGAGGTTGGAGAGTTGGGGTCAACCCCACTCTTTGCAGTGTGTGTACTACTCTCACTATCACCACCTACTGCACTGGCAAGGTGGTTCTGAGGTTGGAGAGTTGGGGCCAACCCCACTCTTTGCAGTGGGTGTGCTACTCTCACTATCCTTAACTACTGCACTGGCAAGGTGGTTCTGAGGTTGGAGAGTTGGGGCCAACCCCACTCTCTCCAGTGGGTGTGCTACTCTCACCATCATCACCTACTGCACTGGCAATGTGGTTCTGAGGTAGGAGAGTTGAGGCCAACCGCACTGTCTGCAGTGGGTGTGTTACTCTCGCTATCATCACCTGCTGCACTGGCAAGGTGGTTCACAGGTTGGAGAGTTGGGGCCAACCCCACTCTCTGCAGTGGGTGTGCTACTCTCACTATCACCACATACTGCACCGGCAAAGTGGTTCTGAGGTTGAAGAGTTTGGGCAACCCCACTCTCTGCAGTGACTGTGCTACTCACACTATCACCACCTACTGCACTGGCAAGGTGGTTCTGATGTTGGAGAGTTGGTGCCAACCCCACTCTCTGCAGTGAGTGTGCTACATTCACTATCAACACCCACTGCACTGGCAAGGTGGTTCTGAGGTTGGAGAGTTGGGGCCAGCTCCACTCTCTGCAGTGAGTGTGCTAGTCACACTATCACCACCTACTGCAATGGCAAGGTGGTTCTGAGGTTGGAGAGTTGGGGCCAACCCCACTCTCTGCAGTGGGTGTGCTACTCTCACTATCACCACATACTGCACCGGCAAAATGGTTCTGAGGTTGAAGAGTTTGGGCCAACCCCACTCTCTGCAGTGACTGTGCTACTCACACTATCACCACCTACTGCACTGGCAAGGTGGTTCTGATGTTGGAGAGTTGGTGCCAACCCCACTCTCTGCAATGAGTGTGCTACATTCACTATCAACACCCACTGCACTGGCAAGGTGGTTCTGAGGTTGGAGAGTTGGGGCCAGCTCCACTCTCTGCAGTGAGTGTGCTAGTCACACTATCACCACCTATTGCAATGGCAAGGTGGTTCTGAGGTTGGAGAGTTGGGGCCAACCCCACTCTCTGCAGTGAGTGTGCTACTTTCACTATCAACACCTACTGCACTGGCAAGGTGGTTCTGAGGTTGGAGAGTTGGGGCCAGCCCCACTCTCTGCAGTGAGTGTGCTACTCTCACTATCATCACCTACTGCACTGGCAATGTGGTTCTGAGGTTGGAGAGTTGGGGCCAACCTCACTCTCTACAGTGGGTGTGCTACTCTCACTATCACCACATACTGCACTGGCAACGTGATTCTGAGATTGGAGAGTTGGGGCCAACCCCACTCTCTGCAGTGGGTGTGCTACTCTCACTATCACCACATACTGCACTGGCAACGTGATTCTAAGATTGGAGAGTTGGGGCCAAACCCCACTCTCTGCAGTGGGTGTGCTACTATCACTATCATCACCTACTGCACTGGCAAGGTGGTTCTGAGGTTGGAGAGTTGGGGCCAACCCCAATCTCTGCAGTGGGTGTGCTACTCTCACTATCATCACATACTGCACTGGCAAGGTGGTTCTGAGGTTGGAGAGTTGGGGCCAACCCCACTCTCTGCAGTGGGTGTGCTACTCTCGCTATCATCACCTGCTGCACTGGCAAGGTGGTTCTGACGTTGGAGAGTTGGGGCCAACCCCACTCTCTGCAGTGGGTGTGCTACTCTCGCTATCATATCCTACGGCGCTGGCAAGGTGGTTCTGAAGTTGGAGAGTTGGGGCCAACCCCACTCTCTGCAGTGAGTGTGCTACTCTCGATATCATCACCTACTGCACAGGCAAGGTGGTTCTAAGGTTGGAGAGTTGGGGCCAACACCACTCTCTGCAGTGAGTATGCTACTCTCACTATCATCACCTACTGCACTGGCAAGGTGGTTCTGAGGTTGGAGAGTTGGGGCCAACCCCACTCTCTGCAGTGGGCGTGCTACTCTCGCTATCATCACCTACTGCACTGGCAAGGTGGTTCTGAGGTTGGAAAGTTGGGGCCAACCCCACTCTCTGCAGTGAGTGTGCTACTCTCACTATCATCATCTACTGCACTGGCAAGGTGGTTCAGAGGTTGTAGAGGTGGGGCTAACCCCACTCTCTGCAGTGGGTGTGCTACTCTCACTATCATCACCTACTACACTGGCAAGGTGGTTCTGAGGTTGTAGAGTTGGGGCCAACCCCACTCTTTGCAGTGTGTGTGCTACTCTCACTATCACCACCTACTGCACTGGCAAGGTGGTTCTGAGGTTGGAGAGTTGGGGCCAACCCCCCTCTTTGCAGTGGGTGTGCTACTCTCACTATCATCACCTACTGCACTGGCAAGGTGGTTCTGAGGTTGGAGAGTTGGGGCCAACCCCACTCTCTCCAGTGGGTGTGCTACTCTCACTATCACCACCTACTGCACTGGCAAGGTGGTTCTGAGGTTGGAGAGTTGGGGCCAACCC
This sequence comes from Paraescarpia echinospica, assembly GCA_020002185.1. Lineage (NCBI taxonomy): Eukaryota > Metazoa > Annelida > Polychaeta > Sabellida > Siboglinidae > Paraescarpia > Paraescarpia echinospica. Next base: position 9,644 of record JAHLWY010002209.1, read on the forward strand.
CACTCTTTGCAGTGGGTGTGCTACTCTCACTATCCTTAACTACTGCACTGGCAAGGTGGTTCTGAGTTTGGAGAGTTGGGGCCAACCCCACTCTCTCCAGTGGGTGTGCTACTCTCACCATCATCACCTACTGCACTGGCAATGTGGTTCTGAGGTAGGAGAGTTGAGGCCAACCGCACTGTCTGCAGTGGGTGTGTTACTCTCGCTATCATCACCTGCTGCACTGGCAAGGTGGTTCAGAGGTTGGAGAGTTGGGGCCAACCCCACTCTCTGCAGTGGGTGTGCTACTCTCACTATCACCACATACTGCACCGGCAAAGTGGTTCTGAGGTTGAAGAGTTTGGGCCAACCCCACTCTCTGCAGTGACTGTGCTACTCACACTGTCACCACCTACTGCACTGGCAAGGTGGTTCTGATGTTGGAGAGTTGGTGCCAACCCCACTCTCTGCAGTGAGTGTGCTACATTCACTATCAACACCCACTGCACTGGCAAGGTGGTTCTGAGGTTGGAGAGTTGGGGCCAGCTCCACTCTCTGCAGTGAGTGTGCTAGTCACACTATCACCACCTAATGCAATGGCAAGGTGGTTCTGAGGTTGGAGAGTTGGGGCCAACCCCACTCTCTGCAGTGGGTGTGCTACTCTCACTATCACCATATACTGCACCGGCAAAGAGGTTCTGAGGTTGAAGAGTTTGGGCCAACCCCACTCTCTGCAGTGACTGTGCTACTCACACTATCACCACCTACTGCACTGGCAAGGTGGTTCTGATGTTGGAGAGTTGGTGCCAACCCCACTCTCTGCAATGAGTGTGCTACATTCACTATCAACACCCACTGCACTGGCAAGGTGGTTCTGAGGTTGGAGAGTTGGGGCCAACCCCACTCTCTGCAGTGGGTGTGCTACTCTCGCTATCATCACCTGCTGCACTGGCAAGGTGGTTCTGACGTTGGAGAGTTGGGGCCAACCCCACTCTCTGCAGTGGGTGTGCTACTCTCGCTATCATATCCTACGGCGCTGGCAAGGTGGTTCTGAAGTTGGAGAGTTGGGGCCAACCCCACTCTCTGCAGTGAGTGTGCTACTCTCGATATCATCACCTACTGCACAGGCAAGGTGGTTCTAAGGTTGGAGAGTTGGGGCCAACACCACTCTCTGCAGTGAGTATGCTACTCTCACTATCATCACCTACTGCACTGGCAAGGTGGTTCTGAGGTTGGAGAGTTGGGGCCAACCCCACTCTCTGCAGTGGGCGTGCTACTCTCGCTATCATCACCTACTGCACTGGCAAGGTGGTTCTGAGGTTGGAGAGTTGGGGCCAACCCCACTCTCTGCAGTGGGCGTGCTACTCTCGCTATCATCACCTACTGCACTGGCAAGGTGGTTCTGAGGTAGGAGAGTTGAGGCCAACCGCACTGTCTGCAGTGGGTGTGTTACTCTCGCTATCATCACCTGCTGCACTGGCAAGGTGGTTCAGAGGTTGGAGAGTTGGGGCCAACCCCACTCTCTGCAGTGGGTGTGCTACTCTCACTATCACCACATACTGCACCGGCAAAGTGGTTCTGAGGTTGAAGAGTTTGGGCCAACCCCACTCTCTGCAGTGACTGTGCTACTCACACTATCACCACCTACTGCACTGGCAAGGTGGTTCTGATGTTGGAGAGTTGGTGCCAACCCCACTCTCTGCAGTGAGTGTGCTACATTCACTATCAACACCCACTGCACTGGCAAGGTGGTTCTGAGGTTGGAGAGTTGGGGCCAGCTACACTCTCTGCAGTGAGTGTGCTAGTCACACTATCACCACCTACTGCAATGGCAAGGTGGTTCTGAGATTGGAGAGTTGGGGCCAACCCCACTCTCTGCAGTGGGTGTGCTACTCTCACTATCACCATATACTGCACCGGCAAAGTGGTTCTGAGGTTGAAGAGTTTGGGCCAACCCCACTCTCTGCAGTGACTGTGCTACTCACACTATCACCACCTACTACACTGGCAAGGTGGTTCTGATGTTGGAGAGTTGGTGCCAACCCCACTCTCTGCAATGAGTGTGCTACATTCACTATCAACACCCACTGCACTGGCAAGGTGGTTCTGAGGTTGGAGAGTTGGGGCCAGCTCCACTCTCTGCAGTGAGTGTGCTAGTCACACTATCACCACCTATTGCAATGGCAAGGTGGTTCTGAGGTTGGAGAGTTGGGGACAACCCCACTCTCTGCAGTGAGTGTGCTACTTTCACTATCAACACCTACTGCACTGGCAAGGTGGTTCTGAGGTTGGAGAGTTGGGGCCAGCCCCACTCTCTGCAGTGAGTGTGCTACTCTCACTGTCATCACCTACTGCACTGGCAATGTGGTTCTGAGGTTGGAGAGTTGGGGCCAACCTCACTCTCTACAGTGGGTGTGCTACTCTCACTATCACCACATACTGCACTGGCAACGTGATTCTGAGATTGGAGAGTTGGGGCCAACCCCACTCTCTGCAGTGGGTGTGCTACTCTCACTATCATCACATACTGCACTGGCAAGGTGGTTCTGAGGTTGGAGAGTTGGGGCCAACCCCACTCTCTGCAGTGGGTGTGCTACTCTCGCTATCATCACCTGCTGCACTGGCAAGGTGGTTCTGACGTTGGAGAGTTGGGGCCAACCCCACTCTCTGCAGTGGGTGTGCTACTCTCGCTATCATATCCTACGGCGCTGGCAAGGTGGTTCTGAAGTTGGAGAGTTGGGGCCAACCCCACTCTCTGCAGTGAGTGTGCTACTCTCGATATCATCACCTACTGCACAGGCAAGGTGGTTCTAAGGTTGGAGAGTTGGGGCCAACACCACTCTCTGCAGTGGGTATGCTACTCTCACTATCATCACCTACTGCACTGGCAAGGTGGTTCTGAGGTTGGAGAGTTGGGGCCAACCCCACTCTCTGCAGTGGGCGTGCTACTCTCGCTATCATCACCTACTGCACTGGCAAGGTGGTTCTGAGGTTGGAAAGTTGGGGCCAACCCCACTCTCTGCAGTGAGTGTGCTACTCTCACTATCATCATCTACTGCACTGGCAAGGTGGTTCAGAGGTTGTAGAGTTGGGGCTAACCCCACTCTCTGCAGTGAGTGTGCTACTCTCACTATCATCACCTACTACACTGGCAAGGTGGTTCTGAGGTTGTAGAGTTGGGGCCAACCCCACTCTTTGCAGTGTGTGTGCTACTCTCACTATCACCACCTACTGCACTGGCAAGGTGGTTCTGAGGTTGGAGAGTTGGGGCCAACCCCACTCTTTGCAGTGGGTGTCCTACTCTCACTATCCTTAACTACTGCACTGGCAAGGTGGTTCTGAGGTTGGAGAGTTGGGGCCAACCCCACTCTCTCCAGTGGGTGTGCTACTCTCACCATCATCACCTACTGCACTGGCAATGTGGTTCT
>JAHLWY010002210.1:0-13047 GCA_020002185.1 Paraescarpia echinospica
GGGAATGAGTTTTCACACCCATAACTTACGTACTATTTTCTTGTAACTTACGTGACGGACATGAAAGGGTAACATGGATTCCCCTTTGTGGTTAATCTAGTTATGTGTGTAGCTTGATATCAGTCTAGCCTTCGTGAAGATTTATAACATGCAGGACGTTTGTTTGGGGTAAGACCACATTAAGGATCCGTCCGCCGAAAGTGTGCACTTCAAAATACCGTTTTAGGGTGATGTACGTGATTTCTCTCGCTCAGTTTGACATGGGACATGTTTGTCTCGAGAATACTGCATGTACTACTGCTTTAGACAAGATAAAACATCAAATGGGAATGAGTTTTCACACCCATAACTTACGTACTATTTTCTTGTAACTTACGTGACGGAGATGAAAGGGTAACATGCATTCCCCTTTGTGGTTAATCTAGTTATGTGTGTAGCTTGATATCATTCTAGCCTTCGTGAAGATTTGTAGCATGCAGGACATAAGTTTGGGGTAAGACCACCTTAAGAATCATTCCGCCGAAAGAGTGCTCTTGAAAATACCGTTTTGGGGAGATGTACGTGATTTTTTTCGATCAGTTTGATATGGGACATGTTTGTCTCGTGAATACTGAAATTACTACTGCATTACACAAGATGAAACATCAAATGGGAATCAGTTTTCACACCCATAACTTACGTACTATTTTCTTGTAACTTACGTGACGGAGATGAAAGGGTAACATGGATTCCCCTTTGTGGTTAATCTACTTATGTGTGTAGCTTGATATCAGTCTAGCCTTCGTGAAGATTTGTAATATGCAGGACATAAGTTTGGGGTAAGACCACCTTAAGAATCAGTCCGCCGAAAGAGTGCACTTGAAAATACCGTTTTGGGGTGATGTACGTGATTTTTTTCGATCAGTTTGATATGGGACATGTTTGTCTCGTGAATAATGAAATTACTACTGCATTACACAAGATGAAACATCAAATGGGAATGAGTTTTCACACCCATAACTTACGTATTATTTTCTTGTTACTTACGTGACGGAGATTAAAGGGTAACATGCATTCCCCTTTATGGTTAATCTAGTTATGTGTGTAGCTTGATATCAGTCTAGCCTTCGTGAAGATTTGTAACATGCAGGACATAAGTTTGGGGTAAGACCACCTTAAGAATCAGTCCGCCGAAAGAATACACTTGAAAATATCGTTTTAGGGTGATGTACGTGATTTCTCTCGATCAGTATGACATGGGACATGTTTGTCTCGTGAATACTGAATGTACTACTGCTTTAGACAACATAAAACATCAAATGGGAATGAGTTTTCTCAACCATAATGTACGTGCTATTTTCTTGTAACTTACGTGACGGAGATTAAAGGGTAACATGCATTCCCTTTGTGGTTAATCTACTTATGTGTGTACCTTGATATCAGTCTAGCCTTCGTGAAGATTTGTAACATGCAGGACATACGTTTGGGGTAAGACCACCATAAGAATCAGTCCGCCGAAAGAGTGCACTTGAAAATATCGTTTTCGGGTGATGTACATGATTTCTCTCGATCAGTATGACATGGGACAAGTTTGTCTCGTGAATACTGAATGTTCTACTGCTTTAGACAAGATAAAACTTCAAATGGGAATGAGTTTTCACACCCATAACTTACGTACTATTTTCTTGTAACTTACGTGACGGACATGAAAGGGTAACATGGATTCCCCTTTGTGGTTAATCTAGTTATGTGTGCAGCTTGATATCAGTCTAGCCTTCGTGAAGATTTGTAACATGCAGGACGTTTGTTTGGGGTAAGACCACATTAAGGATCCGTCCGCCGAAAGTGTGCACTTCAAAATACCGTTTTAGGGTGATGTACGTGATTTCTCTCGCTCAGTTTGACATGGGACATGTTTGTCTCGAGAATACTGCATGTACTACTGCCTTAGACAAGATAAAACATCAAATGGGAATGAGTTTTCACACCCATAACTTACGTACTATTTTCTTGTAACTTACGTGACGGAGATGAAAGGGTAACATGGATTCCCCTTTGTGGTTAATCTACTTATGTGTGTAGCTTGATATCATTCTAGCCTTCGTGAAGATTTGTAGCATGCAGGACATAAGTTTGGGGTAAGACCACCTTAAGAATCAGTCAGCCGAAAGAGTGCACTTGAAAATATCGTTTTATGGTGATGTACGTGATTTCTCTCGATCAGTATGACATGGGACATGTTTGTCTCGTGAATACTGAATGTACTACTGCTTTAGACAACATAAAACATCAAATGGGAATTAGTTTTCTCAACCTTAATGTACGTGCTATTTTCTTGTAACTTACGTGACGGAGATTAAAGGGTAACATGCATTCCCCTTTGTGGTTAATCTAGTTATGTGTGTAGCTTGATATCAGTCTAGCCTTCGTGAAGATTTGTAACATGCAGGACATAAGTTTGGGGTAAGACCACCTTAAGAATCATTCCGCCGAAAGAGTGCTCTTGAAAATACCGTTTTGGGGAGATGTACGTGATTTTTTTCGATCAGTTTGATATGGGACATGTTTGTCTCGTGAATACTGAAATTACTACTGCATTACACAAGATGAAACATCAAATGGGAATCAGTTTTCACACCCATAACTTACGTACTATTTTCTTGTAACTTACGTGACGGAGATTAAAGGGTAACATGCATTCCACTTTATGGTTAATTTATTTATGTGTGTAGCTTGATATCAATCTAGCCTTAGTGAAGATTTGTAACATGCAGGACATAAGTTTGGGGTAAGACCACCTTAAGAATCAGTCCGCCGAAAGAGTGCACTTGAAAATACCGTTTTGGGGTGATGTACGTGATATGTTTCAATCAGTTTGATATGGGACATGTTTGTCTCGTGAATACTGAAATTACTACTGCATTACACAAGATAAAACTTCAAATGGGAATGAGTTTTCACACCCATAACTTACGTACTATTTTCTTGTAACTTACGTGACGGACATGAAAGGGTAACATGGATTCCCCTTTGTGGTTAATCTAGTTATGTGAGTAACATGATATCAGTCTAGCCTTCGTGAAGATTTATTACATGCAGGACGTTTGTTTGGGGTAAGACCACATTAAGGATCCGTCGGCCGAAAGAGTGCACTTAAAAATACCGTTTTAGGGTGATATACGTGATTTCTCTGGCTCAGTTTGACATGGGACATGTTTGTCTCGTGAATACTGCATGTACTACTGCTTTAGACAAGATAAAACATCAAATGGGAATGAGTTTTCACACCCATAACTTACGTACTATTTTCTTGTAACTTACGTGACGGAGATGAAAGGGTAACATGGATTCCCCTTTGTGGTTAATCTACTTATGTGTGTAGCTTGATATCAGTCTAGATTTCGTGAAGATTTGTAACATGCAGGACATAAGTTTGGGGTAAGACCACCTTAAGAATCAGTCCGCCGAAAGAGTGCACTTGAAAATATCGTTTTCGGGTGATGTACGTGATTTCTCTCGATCAGTATGACATGGGACATGTTTGTCTCGTGAATACTGAATGTACTACTGCTTTAGACAAGATAAAACTTCAAATGGGAATGAGTTTTCACACCCATAACTTACGTACTATTTTCTTGTAACTTACGTGACGGACATGAAAGGGTAACATGGATTCCCCTTTGTGGTTAATCTAGTTATGTGTGTAGCTTGATATCAGTCTAGCCTTCGTGAAGATTTATAACATGCAGGACGTTTGTTTGGGGTAAGACCACATTAAGGATCCGTCCGCCGAAAGTGTGCACTTGAAAATACCGTTTTAGGGTGATGTACGTGATTTCTCTCGCTCAGTTTGACATGGGACATGTTTGTCTCGAGAATACTGCATGTACTACTGCTTTAGACAAGATAAAACATCAAATGGGAATGAGTTTTCACACCCATAACTTACGTACTATTTTCTTGTAACTTACGTGACGGAGATGAAAGGGTAACATGGATTCCCCTTTGTGGTTAATCTACTTATGTGTGTAGCTTGATATCAGTCTAGCCTTCGTGAAGATTTGTAACATACAGGACATAAGTTTGGGGTAAGACCACCTTAAGAATCAGTCCGCCGAAAGAGTGCACTTGAAAATATCGTTTTATGGTGATGTACGTGATTTCTCTCGATCAGTATGACATGGGACATGTTTGTCTCGTGAATACTGAATGTACTACTGCTTTAGACAACATAAAACATCAAATGGGAATTAGTTTTCTCAACCTTAATGTACGTGCTATTTTCTTGTAACTTACGTGACGGAGATTAAAGGGTAACATGCATTCCCCTTTGTGGTTAATCTAGTTATGTGTGTAGCTTGATATCAGTCTAGCCTTCGTGAAGATTTGTAACATGCAGGACATAAGTTTGGGGTAAGACCACCTTAAGAATCATTCCGCCGAAAGAGTGCTCTTGAAAATACCGTTTTGGGGAGATGTACGTGATTTTTTTCGATCAGTTTGATATGGGACATGTTTGTCTCGTGAATACTGAAATTACTACTGCATTACACAAGATGAAACATCAAATGGGAATCAGTTTTCACACCCATAACTTACGTACTATTTTCTTGTAACTTACGTGACGGACATGAAAGGGTAACATGGATTCCCCTTTGTGGTTAATCTAGTTATGTGAGTAACATGATATCAGTCTAGCCTTCGTGAAGATTTATTACATGCAGGACGTTTGTTTGGGGTAAGACCACATTAAGGATCCGTCGGCCGAAAGAGTGCACTTAAAAATACCGTTTTAGGGTGATATACGTGATTTCTCTGGCTCAGTTTGACATGGGACATGTTTGTCTCGTGAATACTGCATGTACTACTGCTTTAGACAAGATAAGTCATCAAATGGGAATGAGTTTTCACACCCATAACTTACGTACTATTTTCTTGTAACTTACGTGACGGAGATGAAAGGGTAACATGGATTCCCCTTTGTGGTTAATCTACTTATGTGTGTAGCTTGATATCAGTCTAGATTTCGTGAAGATTTGTAACATGCAGGACATTAGTTTGGGGTAAGACCACCTTAAGAATCAGTCCGCCGAAAGAGTGCACTTGAAAATATCGTTTTCGGGTGATGTACGTGATTTCTCTCGATCAGTATGACATGGGACATGTTTGTCTCGTGAATACTGAATGTACTACTGCTTTAGACAAGATAAAACTTCAAATGGGAATTAGTTTTCACACCCATAACTTACGTACTATTTTCTTGTAACTTACGTGACGGACATGAAAGGGTAACATGGATTCCCCTTTGTGGTTAATCTAGTTGTGTGTGTAGCGTGATATCAGTCTAGCCTTCGTGAAGATTTATAACATGCAGGACGTTTGTTTGGGGTAAGACCACATTAAGGATCCGTCCGCCGAAAGTGTGCACTTCAAAATACCGTTTTAGGGTGATGTACGTGATTTCTCTCGCTCAGTTTGACATGGGACATGTTTGTCTCGAGAATACTGCATGTACTACTGCTTTAGACAAGATAAAACATCAAATGGGAATGAGTTTTCACACCCATAACTTACGTACTATTTTCTTGTAACTTACGTGACGGAGATGAAAGGGTAACATGGATTCCCCTTTGTGGTTAATCTACTTATGTGTGTAGCTTGATATCAGTCTAGCCTTCGTGAAGATTTGTAACATACAGGACATAAGTTTGGGGTAAGACCACCTTAAGAATCAGTCCGCCGAAAGAGTGCACTTGAAAATATCGTTTTATGGTGATGTACGTGATTTCTCTCGATCAGTATGACATGGGACATGTTTGTCTCGTGAATACTGAATGTACTACTGCTTTAGACAACATAAAACATCAAATGGGAATTAGTTTTCTCAACCTTAATGTACGTGCTATTTTCTTGTAACTTACGTGACGGAGATTAAAGGGTAACATGCATTCCCCTTTGTGGTTAATCTAGTTATGTGTGTAGCTTGATATCAGTCTAGCCTTCGTGAAGATTTGTAACATGCAGGACATAAGTTTGGGGTAAGACCACCTTAAGAATCATTCCGCCGAAAGAGTGCTCTTGAAAATACCGTTTTGGGGAGATGTACGTGATTTTTTTCGATCAGTTTGATATGGGACATGTTTGTCTCGTGAATACTGAAATTACTACTGCATTACACAAGATGAAACATCAAATGGGAATCAGTTTTCACACCCATAACTTACGTACTATTTTCTTGTAACTTACGTGACGGAGATTAAAGGGTAACATGCATTCCACTTTATGGTTAATCTATTTATGTGTGTAGCTTGATATCAGTCTAGCCTTAGTGAAGATTTGTAACATGCAGGACATAAGTTTGGGGTAAGACCACCTTAAGAATCAGTCCGCCGAAAGAGTGCACTTGAAAATACCGTTTTGGGGTGATGTACGTGATATGTTTCAATCAGTTTGATATGGGACATGTTTGTCTCGTGAATACTGAAATTACTACTGCATTACACAAGATAAAACTTCAAATGGGAATGAGTTTTCACACCCATAACTTACGTACTATTTTCTTGTAACTTACGTGACGGACATGAAAGGGTAACATGGATTCCCCTTTGTGGTTAATCTAGTTATGTGAGTAACATGATATCAGCCTAGCCTTCGTGAAGATTTATTACATGCAGGACGTTTGTTTGGGGTAAGACCACATTAAGGATCCGTCGGCCGAAAGAGTGCACTTAAAAATACCGTTTTAGGATGATATACGTGATTTCTCTGGCTCAGTTTGACATGGGACATGTTTGTCTCGTGAATACTGCATGTACACTGCTTTAGACAAGATAAAACATCAAATGGGAATGAGTTTTCACACCCATAACTTACGTACTATTTTCTTGTAACTTACGTGACGGAGATGAAAGGGTAACATGGATTCCCCTTTGTGGTTAATCTACTTATGTGTGTAGCTTGATATCAGTCTAGATTTCGTGAAGATTTGTAACATGCAGGACATAAGTTTGGGGTAAGACCACCTTAAGAATCAGTCCGCCGAAAGAGTGCACTTGAAAATATCGTTTTCGGGTGATGTACGTGATTTCTCTCGATCAGTATGACATGGGACATGTTTGTCTCGTGAATACTGAATGTACTACTGCTTTAGACAAGATAAAACTTCAAATGGGAATGAGTTTTCACACCCATAACTTACGTACTATTTTCTTGTAACTTACGTGACGGACATGAAAGGGTAACATGGATTCCCCTTTGTGGTTAATCTAGTTATGTGTGTAGCTTGATATCAGTCTAGCCTTCGTGAAGATTTATAACATGCAGGACGTTTGTTTGGGGCAAGACCACATTAAGGATCCGTCCGCCGAAAGTGTGCACTTCAAAATACCGTTTTAGGGTGATGTACGTGATTTCTCTCGCTCAGTTTGACATGGGACATGTTTGTCTCGAGAATACTGCATGTACTACTGCTTTAGACAAGATAAAACATCAAATGGGAATGAGTTTTCACACCCATAACTTACGTACTATTTTCTTGTAACTTACGTGACGGAGATGAAAGGGTAACATGGATTCCCCTTTGTGGTTAATCTACTTATGTGTGTAGCTTGATATCAGTCTAGATTTCGTGAAGATTTGTAACATGCAGGACATAAGTTTGGGGTAAGACCACCTTAAGAATCAGTCCGCCGAAAGAGTGCACTTGAAAATATCGTTTTCGGGTGATGTACGTGATTTCTCTCGATCAGTATGACATGGGACATGTTTGTCTCGTGAATACTGAATGTACTACTGCTTTAGACAAGATAAAACTTCAAATGGGAATGAGTTTTCACACCCATAACTTACGTACTATTTTCTTGTAACTTACGTGACGGACATGAAAGGGTAACATGGATTCCCCTTTGTGGTTAATCTAGTTATGTGTGTAGCTTGATATCAGTCTAGCCTTCGTGAAGATTTATAACATGCAGGACGTTTGTTTGGGGTAAGACCACATTAAGGATCCGTCCGCCGAAAGTGTGCACTTCAAAATACCGTTTTAGGGTGATGTACGTGATTTCTCTCGCTCAGTTTGACATGGGACATGTTTGTCTCGAGAATACTGCATGTACTACTGCTTTAGACAAGATAAAACATCAAATGGGAATGAGTTTTCACACCCATAACTTACGTACTATTTTCTTGTAACTTACGTGACGGAGATGAAAGGGTAACATGCATTCCCCTTGGTGGTTAATCTAGTTATGTGTGTAGCTTGATATCAGTCTAGCCTTCGTGAAGATTTGTAACATGCAGGACATAAGTTTGGGGTAAGACCACCTTAAGAATCATTCCGCCGAAAGAGTGCTCTTGAAAATACCGTTTTGGGGAGATGTACGTGATTTTTTTCGATCAGTTTGATATGGGACATGTTTGTCTCGTGAATACTGAAATTACTACTGCATTACACAAGATGAAACATCAAATGGGAATCAGTTTTCACACCCATAACTTACGTACTATTTTCTTGTAACATACGTGACGGAGATGAAAGGGTAACATGGATTCCCCTTTGTGGTTAATCTACTTATGTGTGTAGCTTGATATCAGTCTAGCCTTCGTGAAGATTTGTAATATGCAGGACATAAGTTTGGGGTAAGACCACCTTAAGAATCAGTCCGCCGAAAGAGTGCACTTGAAAATACCGTTTTGGGGTGATGTACGTGATTTTTTTCGATCAGTTTGATATGGGACATGTTTGTCTCGTGAATAATGAAATTACTACTGCATTACACAAGATGAAACATCAAATGGGAATGAGTTTTCACACCCATAACTTACGTACTATTTTCTTGTTACTTACGTGACGGAGATTAAAGGGTAACATGCATTCCCCTTTATGGTTAATCTAGTTATGTGTGTAGCTTGATATCAGTCTAGCCTTCGTGAAGATTTGTAACATGCAGGACATAAGTTTGGGGTAAGACCACCTTAAGAATCAGTCCGCCGAAAGAATACACTTGAAAATATCGTTTTAGGGTGATGTACGTGATTTCTCTCGATCAGTATGACATGGGACATGTTTGTCTCGTGAATACTGAATGTACTACTGCTTTAGACAACATAAAACATCAAATGGGAATGAGTTTTCTCAACCATAATGTACGTGCTATTTTCTTGTAACTTACGTGACGGAGATTAAAGGGTAACATGCATTCCCCTTTATGGTTAATCTAGTTATGTGTGTAGCATGATATCAGTCTAGCCTTCGTGAAGATTTGTAACATGCAGGACATAAGTTTGGGGAAAGACCACCTTAAGAATCAGTCCGCCGAAAGAGTGCACTAGAAAATACCGTTTTGGGGGGATGTACGTGATTTTTCTCGATCAGTTTGATATGGGACATGTTTGTCTCGTGAATACTGAAATTACTACTGCATTACACAAGATAAAACTTCAAATGGGAATGAGTTTTCACACCCATAACTTACGTACTATTTTCTTGTAACTTACGTGACGGACATGAAAGGGTAACACGGATTCCCCTTTGTGGTTAATCTAGTTATGTGAGTAACATGATATCAGTCTAGCCTTCGTGAAGATTTATTACATGCAGGACGTTTGTTTGGGGTAAGACCACATTAAGGATCCGTCGGCCGAAAGAGTGCACTTAAAAATACCGTTTTAGGGTGATATACGTGATTTCTCTGGCTCAGTTTGACATGGGACATGTTTGTCTCGAGAATACTGCATGTACTACTGCTTTAGACAAGATAAAACATCAAATGGGAATGAGTTTTCACACCCATAACTTACGTACTATTTTCTTGTAACTTACGTGACGGAGATGAAAGGGTAACATGGATTCCCCTTAGTGGTTAATCTACTTATGTGTGTAGCTTGATATCAGTCTAGCCTTCGTGAAGATTTGTAACATGCAGGACATAAGTTTGGGGTAAGACCACCTTAAGAATCAGTCCGCCGAAAGAGTGCACTTGAAAATATCGTTTTATGGTGATGTACGTGATTTCTCTCGATCAGTATGACATGGGACATGTTTGTCTCGTGAATACTGAATGTACTACTGCTTTAGACATCATAAAACATCAAATGTGAATTAGTTTTCTCAACCTTAATGTACGTGCTATTTTCTTGTAACTTACGTGACGGAGATGAAAGGGTAACATGGATTCCCCTTTGTGGTTAATCTAGTTATGTGTGTAGCTTGATATCAGTGTAGCCATCGTGAAGATTTGTTACATGCAGGACATAAGTTTGGGGAAAGACCACCTTAAGAATCAGTCCGCCGAAAGAGTGCACTAGAAAATACCGTTTTGGGGGGATGTACGTGATTTTTCTCGATCAGTTTGATATGGGACATGTTTGTCTCGTGAATACTGAAATTACTACTGCATTACACAAGATAAAACTTCAAATGGGAATGAGTTTTCACACCCATAACTTACGTACTATTTTCTTGTAACTTACGTGACGGACATGAAAGGGTAACATGGATTCCCCTTTGTGGTTAATCTAGTTATGTGAGTAACATGATATCAGTCTAGCCTTCGTGAAGATTTATTACATGCAGGACGTTTGTTTGGGGTAAGACCACATTAAGGATCCGTCGACCGAAAGAGTGCACTTAAAAATACCGTTTTAGGGTGATATACGTGATTTCTCTGGCTCAGTTTGACATGGGACATGTTTGTCTCGTGAATACTGCATGTACTACTGCTTTAGACAAGATAAAACATCAAATGGGAATGAGTTTTCACACCCATAACTTACGTACTATTTTCTTGTAACTTACGTGACGGAGATGAAAGGGTAACATGGATTCCCCTTTGTGGTTAATCTACTTATGTGTGTAGCTTGATATCAGTCTAGATTTCGTGAAGATTTGTAACATGCAGGACATAAGTTTGGGGTAAGACCACCTTAAGAATCAGTCCGCCGAAAGAGTGCACTTAAAAATATCGTTTTCGGGTGATGTACGTGATTTCTCTCGATCAGTATGACATGGGACATGTTTGTCTCGTGAATACTGAATGTACTACTGCTTTAGACAAGATAAAACTTCAAATGGGAATGAGTTTTCACACCCATAACTTATGTACTATTTTCTTGTAACTTACGTGACGGACATGAAAGGGTAACATGGATTCCCCTTTGTGGTTAATCTAGTTATGTGTGTAGCTTGATATCAGTCTAGCCTTCGTGAAGATTTATAACATGCAGGACGTTTGTTTGGGGTAAGACCACATTAAGGATCCGTCCGCCGAAAGTGTGCACTTCAAAATACCGTTTTAGGGTGATGTACGTGATTTCTCTCGCTCAGTTTGACATGGGACATGTTTGTCTCGAGAATACTGCATGTACTACTGCTTTAGACAAGATAAAACATCAAATGGGAATGAGTTTTCACACCCATAACTTACGTACTATTTTCTTGTAACTTACGTGACGGAGATGAAAGGGTAACATGGATTCCCCTTTGTGGTTAATCTACTTATGTGTGTAGCTTGATATCAGCCTAGCCTTCGTGAAGATTTGTAACATACAGGACATAAGTTTGGGGTAAGACCACCTTAAGAATCAGTCCGCCGAAAGAGTGCACTTGAAAATATCGTTTTATGGTGATGTACGTGATTTCTCTCGATCAGTATGACATGGGACATGTTTGTCTCGTGAATACTGAATGTACTACTGCTTTAGACAACATAAAACATCAAATGGGAATGAGTTTTCTCAACCATAATGTACGTGCTATTTTCTTGTAACTTACGTGACGGAGATTAAAGGGTAACATGCATTCCCCTTTGTGGTTAATCTAGTTATGTGTGTAGCTTGATATCAGTCTAGCCTTCGTGAAGATTTGTAACATGCAGGACATAAGTTTGGGGTAAGACCACCTTAAGAATCATTCCGCCGAAAGAGTGCTCTTGAAAATACCGTTTTGGGGAGATGTACGTGATTTTATTCGATCAGTTTGATATGGGACATGTTTGTCTCGTGAATACTGAAATTACTACTGCATTACACAAGATGAAACATCAAATGGGAATCAGTTTTCACACCCATACCTTACGTACTATTTTCTTGTAACTTACGTGACGGAGATTAAAGGGTAACATGCATTCCACTTTATGGTTAATCTATTTATGTGTGTAGCTTCATATCAGTCTAGCCTTAGTGAAGATTTGTAACATGCAGGACATAAGTTTGGGGTAAGACCACCTTAAGAATCAGTCCGCCGAAAGAGTGCACTTGAAAATACCGTTTTGGGGTGATGTACGTGATATGTTTCAATCAGTTTGATATGGGACATGTTTGTTTCGTGAATACTGAAATTACTACTGCATTACACAAGATAAAACTTCAAATGGGAATGAGTTTTCACACCCATATCTTACGTACTATTTTCTTGTAACTTACGTGACGGACATGAAAGGGTAACATGGATTCCCCTTTGTGGTTAATCTAGTTATGTGAGTAACATGATATCAGTCTAGCCTTCGTGAAGATTTATTACATGCAGGACGTTTGTTTGGGGTAAGACCACATTAAGGATCCGTCGGCCGAAAGAGTGCACTTAAAAATACCGTTTTAGGGTGATATACGTGATTTCTCTGGCTCAGTTTGACATGGGACATGTTTGTCTCGTGAATACTGCATGTACTACTGCTTTAGACAAGATAAGTCATCAAATGGGAATGAGTTTTCACACCCATAACTTACGTACTATTTTCTTGTAACTTACGTGACGGAGATGAAAGGGTAACATGGATTCCCCTTTGTGGTTAATCTAGTTATGTGTGTAGCTTGATATCAGTCTAGCCTTCGTGAAGATTTGTAACATGCAGGACATAAGTTTGGGGTAAGACCACCTTAAGAATCATTCCGCCGAAAGAGTGCTCTTGAAAATACCGTTTTGGGGAGATGTACGTGATTTTTTTCGATTAGTTTGATATGGGACATGTTTGTCTCTTGAATACTGAAATTACTACTGCATTACACGAGATGAAACATCAAATGGGAATCAGTTTTCACACCCATAACTTACGTACTATTTTCTTGTAACTT
>JAHLWY010002211.1:0-13046 GCA_020002185.1 Paraescarpia echinospica
ATTATAACTTATAATGTATTTTACTTCAAATTTTGAGTAATGATTTCGTCATAAGTAGGCCTACCACTGCGTGCTCCTGCGAAATACATTGAACACAGGAACGTATAGCACAAGGACATTGGACATTTCTAAGCTGATATTTTCATTATTAATTTTAAATAAGTTTTCTTAATATTAGGTTGTCTCTATGTAAACAATCAATGTTCTGTGAATAATGCTGCGAGTATTTGTTAATGTGCGGAGTTGGAATGTAATATAGTGGAATTACTTAGTTTGTGTCACGTACGTTTTACAAAGTAAGTAAGATGATCTCATCCCAAACTATAAATGGACATACCGGGGAAGGTAGTTTCACATAGATCGATGAGAGGTTTCCTTGAAAACTGACGTATTTCAAATGTCAGTATAACATTACCTGTTCCAGCAATCACGAACAGACCACTGACCAGCGACAACAAAGGAAGTATGTCGGACGCAGCGCCAAATGGCAGAAGAGTGGTACAAAAAATGGCAGGCTTATGTCGGTTATGCGACGCAGCCTACACCAGACAAGGCTGACCGACCAGGAAGCTTAACGATGCAAGAACTTTTAGGAGTCCCCATAAACGTGTGTCATTGTTATGCACCAATAATGGTATTTCCAAGCTCTTCCAACATGTTGGTGGATGAGAAGATCTGGTGTAAATGGGTTGAGTGGTACGGTGTCGCCAACTCACATCATCTCGATAGGGTCACATACTCAAACCGTTCGATAAATAATAATTGGCAGGATGGGAGGGTACAACAAACCATGACCCATGCGATTTTCCAGATATGTCTGCTGAGCTTATACAGCTTACCTGTGACACATCCAACGAAAATATTCGATATCGCCGAGGAATGTGGCTACATCGAGCTGCAGCTTCGCAGGATGTTCGATGTGCCGGCAAGCAGGAAGACGAGACTGTGGGTTCGTCACACATCACCCGAAGCTCTTTTCAAACTCGCGTCACCTCGCTGCTATACTCTCAGTCGAGTCTTGCCTCAAAATCAACAACGATATGACACAGTAAGTATTAGTTGTTAACACATCTTTTTATTGGTCGTTATGTTTGATTACTATTTCCACGTGGAATACTATTAAAGTGTTCGCCTTTGTTATTTCCATTAGTGTCTTGTGATGACAAATGTCGTGAAGGTAAAACAAATGTATTGCCCTCTATTAACAACAATGCCAGTTGGATGGTCTTGTTAATAATAAAACGAAAAACTAATACGCAAGGCTGTCACTATCGTTACTGAATATAAATGATATTTATTCCATCCAATATAAATGCGATTACATGCTGCTGCAAGTTTTGTCACTCATTTAGATGAACAACCAGGAACAGACTATTGCGCTTGAGGTCTGCCAGACGTATGGAACGTGTAACGCTGTTACCAGAGAGTATTCGGAGGAATACTTCAACCAGTACCTCCCTCTGACACAAAGTCAACGGCATATTAAAATGAGGGAAGAGGATTTGTATTTGACAGTCAAATCGATGATTGAGGGATTCAGCAGCACACTTCAAGAGACTGTCGGTGGTATTGTTGAGCTGGGTGCGAAGACGAAACAGGTCAGCAAGAGTCAGAAGGAACTGGGCAAGAAGTTTCCAGTTGTATGCGAGAAGGGGGAAGAGTTGAAGGCTAAAAAGAGCAACTGGAGACGGAGAGGGAGAAGGTGAAGGAAGACCGGAAGAAATTGCGGCTGGAGATAGAACGCATGTCCGAGATGAACGAGATTCACAAGGGTCTTGTCAAACTGAACGTCGGTGGCCACCTCTACACCACGTCGACGTTGACCCTCACCAAAGACGAAGACTCGATGTTGGCGGCCATGTTCAGTGGCAGACATTCCGTTCAGCGAGAAGAAGACGGAAGTTACTTCGTTGACCGCGACGGCACTCACTTCCGGTACATCCTCAACTACCTGAGGGACGGAGGCTTCGATGACGGATCATTGCCCAGTGACCGGAGCATCTTGAAAGAACTACTGACAGAAGCACGGTATTACCAGCTGAGTGGATTAGTGGCTCTACTGCAGGATCTTCTGTCTTGCTAAGACAACTTCAGCCGCAAGGCAGATATATTAACGGTGAGACATTCTCGATTGTTTGAGTGTAACAACTTTCAGGTGTAAAAATAATTTTAATATTCATTTTCAATTGACATGACAATGTACTCTAGGACAAATCCCCATGTCATGACACCAATAAACCACCAGCTGTGCTTTGAGACCAAGTTAATTAATTATTTAGGGAATAAATCATAACCAAAATACACGAAACCAATGCATGGTAACAAAATACCTTTAACAAGTAGAGTTAAATAACCATAGCTCCACAACTGAATACAGTGCAATCATAAACGCGAAGCACTTATACAAAATGCGAATTATAATGTGTTTCCTCTCCTGCAGCCAAGCTGTTGTGACAAGGCCAGATGCTTCAGAAACAGTGTGTCCAATGTATCCTTAACTCTGCCGGTGACTCGTCCGTAGCTACCCAACTTGACGGCTGAAGATAACTTGCTTTTTGCGTTCCTTGTTCTACGGCAGAGCAATGGCGGACATATCACTAATGCAGAAAAACGTCACGATGTAGGCTTAATTTGATTGTTTTTTTCCCGTAGTCAAATTGACAATATCATCACGGTCACAAGTGATGAATGGATAAATGAATGATTAAATGAATGAACGGCAAAACTCATGAATATCACTGGGTAACGCATTTGAAGAGTGTTCATACACATATGACGGGCCACGACATTGTCGGTGTTAAGTCACAACATTAAAAATGGAGATTTGTACCTTCTTGGATCCATGTATAATTAGCTTTACGATGATACCTCATTTGTTGAAATATCTTCAGTAGTTTTTGATTTATTGCTGACATAGGAGCAAACTTTAGAAAAGCGATTTTGTTTAGAAACGAGGTTATTTGGAGTCATGTTGTCTATTGGTGTTTAATATGTGGGTTCGTTGATGCATCTATGTTTTATTAGTTTAGATTACTTGTTGAGGACGACGCGTGCAGTATAGGCTTGTTCGAATCGCGGTGGCGGGTCACGCACACACACACACACACACACACACACACACACACACACACACACACACACACACACACACACACACACACACACACACACACACACACACACACACACATTCGTTGTAAAATTATATTTCGCACGATCTTAACATAGTAACAGCGTTAGCTAGTAAAAACATTATCAAATGGTTTACGTGTGCTAGCGGCATAATATGATATAGCGTACAAGAGTTGGTGTACAATACAGAAGTATATTGTCGCAGTTAAAAATCATAAGGTGACGTCAATGGAGCTCTTTGAAGAGTCTGACATCTCGTAATGTGCGTACGTTCTTATACAGTATGTAGTATCATAATTTACTATAGTAGGCGTATATGTATTATTAACAATGGCTTGTAGATTTATTGGGTGTAATAAAAAATCATCTTCGTTGTCATGTCTTACTGGATAAGGAATGTTTACAATAGCAGCAATCCATTTAATATGTCTTCTAATTAAACATGTTTAAAATGCCTTCTGATATAAACTACCATTTTATCCGTTTCAGAAAGTATTTATAACACGAACAATGTGCCGTTGAACCATATTTGCTACTGTATAAAAATATATTTAACTATAGCATTTTATACGTTATTCGGTAAATTATGCTTCTGCAAGATTACCGGTCGCCAAGTCCGGCCAGCGGAATAGGGCCTATTACACGTATGGCACGCGTATGGGAATCTGGGAGCTAACTGGGACCAAATTCACTTTTTTCACCACAAACAGGTCACTAATAGAAATACAGGCACCATACTATCGTGCAAGGTGAACAACACTTTTTTAACATAATGCATGGTATATTAAATTACTTTCCCACTAAAGACACTCAGCGTTCCAAAACAAGCGCATACGTTTGGTGTCCCAGTTTACCCCCTATACGGGGTAAACTGGGACAGTGTATGGGGCCAACCAGGACATATGTCAATGATGAAAATGCATATATATAGGGCTACAAGCTCTAACGGAGAAGCAATATGTTTTTTCATTTATTTGTTGGTCAGCCAACATACAAACTGTAAAAACACATAGCAAATTAAAGTCAACTATCTGTTGTACGTTTTATAATAGCACTTAGAAACATCACACGCACTGCCTCATATGAATATTATTGGTCCGTACTTGACAATGAACTAAACACTAAATAACAAAAGACGCAGTCGCATTGCGGACAAAACAGACGCGTTGCGGAGAAAATGTGCAGTTATGAAAACGTTACGTCCGCCTGAGGCAGAAGTAGTTGCTAAGATCTACTGTCCAGGGGTTGTAATTTATGGCTGCAATGGAGAGGGAATTATATCATGAAGTGATGTTATGTAGAAACTGAAAATAAAAGATCACTCTGTTGAAATGTGACCAGGGTTAAGTGGGACAATGTCCCAGTTAGCCCCATCACAAGTGTCCCAGTTAGCCCCATCACAAGTGACCCAGTTAGCCCCATCACAAGTGACCCAGTTAGCCCCAATAGCATGTGTGCATGAACATTTGTGATTACTCGTCACTCGATTGAGAAGTGTTCGTCTTAGTTGGCCAGCTTAATCCCTCTTAATGTTTTACTGTTGATATTTTGTTGATACTAACATTCCATGATAGGATACGTTTTATGGTTCACAATGGAGAAGTAAAAAAGTACTTTGAATGTTGAAAAACTGCATTTATACTCACTTGCTCTCTAAGAATGCTGCCAAATGTAAAATCTTCTGGTGAATGAAAGGGATATTTCCTGCTATTCTGAAAGTGAGGCTTCAGAGAATTTCCTCTTTGGGAATTCCCCACTAGAGCAGTGTCCCAGTTAGCCCCGGTCTCCCCTGTATATAATGTTCTTCCTTTGTACCGTTTTATATTAAAATTGCATAATATGTGAGAAAAAACAGTTTATATGGTTGATGAACGCGATATAATCTATAATGCAGCGGTTCCCAATTGTGTTCTCCACGCGTACCCCTGAGGCCTGAACTGATCGTCGGGGTACCCCATCATTGTAACGAAGAAAGTAATTACAGATAAAAAGATATTTTTCAACTAATTGAAATGAAAACACATCACATTTATCACGAGGTAAACATAAATCTTCCAAGAATTGTTGAGGCTGGGGTTAGGGTTAGGGTTAGGATTAGGTAGGCAATCACCTGAATACGAGTTAAGCGTTTGCCCTGTCAAAACCTGGACTTAAATCTGGGAAAAGTTTTGGACAGGCATACACACAGTCGGTCACGACACTTGGTATTTATGCAGAACAACATTGAGAATCCGTGTTCACAGATATAGCTGCAGGGAAACATCAACACTGCCGTCACGGGCCCGTCATCAACGGTCGGATGTGGCACAAGCGGTGGAGTCGTTCACAGACTTCAAACACGTTCTCCTGCATGTTGTCTGCAGAGACCACCCTGAGCGGAGTTTGGTGCAATTTCGCGTCGAGGTCGGACAAAACACTGTGGACTACCTTCCACGTTAAAGACACATGTGCATGTAGAAGTTGATCCACGTTTCCTTTCCCCGATTCTTTATTTTCTATTACTGGTCGTACTTTGTCCGATATATCAATCACTGTAGTGAACCTGCCTTGGAATGAGTTGTTCAATGGATTGAGGCTGGAGAAGATGTTATACAACTACGCTAGCTGTCATATGTTGACTAGGTTCCCGTAACTAGCTGGCTCAAGTCTAGATAGGTTCAGAATTAATTAGCTTAGCGCATGTGAAAGATGGCAGCAACAGTGACAAAGCAGCAAAGAACAGTGAACATAATAATTTTATTACACGTACAAATAGGAAATCTTGAACACTGACAACTTAAGTAACATCTAGTCTCCTATCCTATCCTGTCCTATCCTTGACTAAGTCTCATCTCTCTCACCCCGGTTCCTAGCTACCCACTAGCTAGTATAAGTATACATATTATCAAAACAAAATATAGTACAACGGTCTGTCCTAAGATTAAAACTACTTCTAGTGCCCTAAAAAATATGTCAAGTGTTGATACTCTACAAGTCCGAGTCCACACAGACTTTGTTTACTAACAACGGATGTTATATCTATCCGATAGTACCCGGATAACAGTCTCTGGTTCACATTATACTAACATAGAATGTCCTTCAGGCAATGAGGGCTAGCCGACATTATGACAAATAACTCGGATATCCAACTGTCATATCCCTATGTGTGGTTTATCCACGTAGTCATTAATAGAGTCCGTTCGCCCCTTCTCGGCGGTCCGGTTCAGCCACGCGATTCCGTCCGATCCCCGACAGGTCAGACCGTGCTCCGCTCTCCGATCGGTGCGTTCACCCAGTCGCTACGTCCGTAGTTGATACACTTCACTGCCCGCGCTTACCGTCGCCCTACGTCGCCCGGCTCGTCTCTGACGATCACTGCTGTGTGGAGACACGGTCCGCACTGTCTTCACACACACACACACACACACACACACCACACACACACACACACACACACACACACACACACACACACACACACACACACACACACACACACACATAATACCACATACATACACACACACACACACACACACACACACACACACACACACACACACACACACACACACACACACACACACACACACACACACACACACACACACACACACACACACACACACACACACACACACACACACACACACACACACACACACACACACACCTGGGAGTATAACATCGGTACTCGCCTCCCACACGACATTAGAGTGCCCTACTGTCTCCCTCTAGTCAATAGGGTAGCAACCTCTTTAAACATTCGCTTCCGATCCCCCATAACGTATCCTTTAGCTGCTTCCGACAGCAAGTAGAACACGGTACACAAAGATCACCAATGTTTCCTATGATTAAGTCATAAGTGGGAGTATCCAAACATAACGCCTCTGTTTCACAACAATACGCGCAGTGGGGACTTCAATCAACGCTTGGGTATTCCCAGTTAATTGTTCACATCTCACTATGATGCGGCGACATATGACGCCGTTGCACCCGCTGTCTCTTAACACCATAGGTTACTTTCATTTTTCATCACGACGTATACAAGCACTAGCAACAACAGGGTTCTTATATCCACAATGGAACGTGGCTTCGGTCTTACTCTCAGTACAACGGTGGCTTGGGGCGTCTTTATCCAAGATAACGGCATAACTCTCTACCACTAGCCTAACCTTAGATGTCAACGGATTTCTGTTCATCACGCCCACCGTACAGTTTCGCGCGATATGACCTGAGCGATTACAATGGAAACCCGTGCGCGGCGGAGGAGCGAGGCGGGCGAACAACGGCCAAGCAAGAGTAGGCTTTCTCATAAACAAGAAATGGAAAGACAATACAATGCGGGTTAATAGCATCAGCCCCAGAGTAGCAGAACTGGTTCAACGCATAACGAAGCGCTACAAACTGAAGATAGTACAAGTATATGCACCAACAACATCATACTCAGAAGAAGACACAAACAGATTGTACAACGACGTGGATGAGACCTTAATAAAACCAAACCACTACACGATTGTGATGGGAGACGTTAATGCACAAGTAAGGAAACGAACAAACGCAATGGAAACCGCAACAGGCAAATTTGGCTTAGGAGTGAGAAA
Source organism: Paraescarpia echinospica (assembly GCA_020002185.1). Classification (NCBI taxonomy): domain Eukaryota; kingdom Metazoa; phylum Annelida; class Polychaeta; order Sabellida; family Siboglinidae; genus Paraescarpia; species Paraescarpia echinospica. The sequence goes on from JAHLWY010002211.1 coordinate 7,716, forward strand.
CGAAAGAGGCGACACCTTGGTAGAATGGGCAACATTAAGAAAGTACAAAATCATGAATACCATGTTTCATACCACGTGGAAAAGCCCAAATGGAGAAACGAAGAACGAAAAAATTGACTACATCCTGACAAACAGGCCAGACATGGTCACTGACGTAACTGTCATCAACCAAGTCATCATCGGAAGTGACCACAGATTGGTAATGAGCAACATCAAACTGGACGTCAAGGCTGAAAGGAAGAAGTTGATAAACAAGAGGCCACCAAGAGTAGATACGACATAAATCGGAACAAAAAAGATCAAATTCCGAGCCGAACTGAGAAATCGATTCTAGACAATAGAAGAATTAAACGACGTCGACACCATGAGCAAAAACATCACAGAAGTGATCCAACTAAGTGCGACAAGTGTAGCTGTTAGCGTAGAATAAACGAACTTGCCTAACGCGGAATCTCTCTATCGAGAGACCGATGTTGTAATCGATGCGCCACCGTGCGGCACAAGTCTGGGTACATTTGTAGAGCGCAGTAGCTCAGCAGTAAGAGTTCCGGACCCTCCACTGAGAGACCGCGGGTTCGAATCATGTGCGGCGGTGTCGAATCTTGGGCAAGTTCGTTTACTCTACATTGCTTCAGTTCACTCAGCTGTATAAATGAGTAACTGGCTATAGACCGTGATGGATATTTGTGTTCGAAGTCTTCGCGCATTAACTGCAGCGTGGCTGAATGCTTCCCAGAGAAGTCGAGATGGTGTTCGATTGAGCAGGGAGGGAGTAAAGTGTAAAGGGCTTTGAGCAGTCCTCATGACTGGATACTGCGCAATATAAGAACTTACCTTTTAAATAATCACAAGAACACAGAGTGCACGCATTGCACATATACATGTTCTTGATGCAAGTCTCGTTGGTCTCTCATCTACTAACACATGTATGGGTTATGTTGGTCATTGTTATCTCTCTACGAGTGCAAGTACTGATTTTTGGGCAAAAACATTACCCACCACAGCATGAACATCGCGCGCCAAACTTTTAGTGATTAATCTACGCCTCCTAGAATACGACGTGTTCCTAAGTTAAAAAAAAATATCCCATATATGTCAAGACACCTTTAAGATGTAAATCATTTCGTTCCTTAACACTTCTGAACTTGAAACGTAATGCGTAAATGGTTGTGGCATAAAATACTGCAGTTATGAAGTAATGCAGTATGTAAGATCGATCCATAATGCGATGTCCAGAAAAAGAAGTGCGCCGTGTATGGAAATGTTCTCCTAAATATCAATTATTTTAGCAACAGATAATGTGTTTTGACAGTTTGTGCTGAATACAACTTACAACACGTTAGATGGCTAGCATATATATTTACACATATATCCTGCTTCCAAATGTCTCAGATGAGCAACAGTCTAATAAATTTACACGCATTGCATCGCCAATATTCATAATACAGTTTGAAGACGCGATCAGATTAATATTTTGGCAATGTTTTACTTAACTTGCCTAAATTATTAGCAGCACCGCCTGGTGGGTACTGCCCTGGGTTGAAGCATAGGTTTTGGGGACTTAGCTCAGCTGGACGAACCCCGTTTGGGCCTTTTAAGTAAAAGATTACCCATATTTTTAGAATAGGGCAGACTTCAATTAAGGGCAGTACTGCATTATTTAACGTCTGCAGTATTCCATGCTACACCGTAACCTAACAGTAGCAGCAACCACGCGTGCGTACGGCAACAAGTTCGGGGAAACGTCTCCTGCGTCATGGACTTGGCACCATGGAGTAAACGGAGACACAATAATACTTATGTCTACCCTCATGCCAACAGCACAGCAATACGAATAGTATTTCAAAATTCTACACTATCACGACTAGGGCATATCGATTGACGTGAACTTCACATTCTCTCCGACCTTCGTCATTTTGAACAAACAACGAGTATCTGCGAACGCGTTATGGCAGTTATGTATCTCTGTTTTCTAACGTTTTGTACACATTACTTTCGTGACGGAATGTTAGGGCATTGAACACCACTGAAAAAAATAAACAACTTAAAAGTTGGAGAAGATCCAAAGAACAACAGGCAAGGCACTTGCGGACCATACGGCAATGTGAAAACTGACGAGAGAGGCCTCAGATTTCCGAGATTTGACAGCTACAATGATCTCATGTTGGCAAACACTTTTGGCTCTCGCAGAACATCCAGAAGATGGATGTGGCGCGGTTCAAATGATGAACACCACAACCAGATAGATTACATCATGGTAAAGAAACGCTTCTGTTCAAGTATAAATATTGCCCAAACACGAAGCTTCACAGGAGCGACCATGTCTCGCTGATGATATCCGTCTGAAGAATATCAGCAAAAATCACAAGACTTAGAATTGACCTCGAAAAAGCTGAAGGGCCCAAAGATTGTAGATGCATTCCAAGTAATAATAGGTGTGACATATGCACCATTTACCATCCTTGGTGACAACGACATAGACATGGACTCAATGATCACCACCTTCAACGCATCAGTTACAGAAACAGCAACCGAGATCCTTGGCAAACATCGCCCAACAAAGAAGTCTTGGGTCAATGTGTGACAAGAGACAGGAGCTGAAGAAGAAGAGAGGAGACGCTGAAGGAGCTGAAGAAGAAGAGAGGAGACGCTGAAGGAGCAGGAACAAGAGAGGAGACGCTGAAGGAGCAGGGAGAAGAAAGCGAAAGAGGACTGGATATAACAGCAATGTACAGACATGGAGACAGTCTGAGCAGAAACAACATCTTGAGGGCATTCCATCGTTAAATAACAGAAACATAGTAAACAGGGAATAGTCACCGCCATCCAAGACAAATACGGTAAATGCCTCACAGAAGATCAAGACATTTCATAACGTTGGACAGAATATTGCTCGGAGCTTTACAACCACAATATTAATGGAGTCCCAGCGGTGCTTAAGTGTCCACACTCCACCAGAGAGGATGACTGTCCCATCCTTCAGGAAGCAGTTAAACAGCTAAAAAATGGAAATCAACTCGAGTTGAATTGGTACATCCTGACCTCACTCTCTCTCTCCTTGTCCTCGCTCTCTCTTTCTCTACCTCTCCCCCTCTCTCTCTCTTCTTTGTGAAATAGGCTATTCGTGGACTATTCAAACGATACATTCTACTGTGTAATAGACGAAACAAATCAAACAGTTGTTTGTGGGTTTATGGTAGGCGTTACATGGTAAATGATTCGAAGCGATTTTCTTCGGAAGGTGTATCCAGCACGGTAAACAAAGGGTCGGTGCCTACAGCAATTCTTTCTGCCTGTTACTACAGTCATCGATAGCGCTAATTGACGCCGCCTGATTGTGAGGGACAATTGAGAAAGTATTTGTGAAGAAGCATGCCGGCTGACCTTCGTGTGTATCAAGTTGAGAAATGTCTCAAGAACGGGTGAATGGTAAATGGCAAAATTGAGCTTTTCACGTGGAAGTTTTGGAGTATGGCGTGATATCTATCGAGGTAATGGTTGACGTAGAATTCTTGGATTACGATGCGATATTGGTTACTTACCATGTAGTATTCATCGAATATAGTGTGACATATTGGCGTACGTTCGCTGTCTTATACACATGTATATCTACCGGCCAACAGCGATGTTAGACAACGACTCAGAGCCGATCATTCGTGTGTATACGCTGACTGAGACGGAGGAAACGGCGATGGGAGGCGTCGACAGGAACAGACTACGAGAAACCATGAGTCGTCTGACGGACACGTCAGAATATGGCACCAAGAGATGCCATAAGGACCTAAAGGTGCATGACATCAACGTCAAAACCGATTAAGATGGTCTTCATGGTTGATCTTAAGTTAAGGTCTTATATAGCATGGCATCCACTCATTACAACTGTTTTATTCGCCCTACCCTACCCACCCTGGCAGACCTGCTTTATTCGCTCTACCTTCCCACCCTGGCAGACCTGTTTTATTCGCTCTACCTTCCCACCCTGGCAGACCTGCTTTATTCGCTCTACCTTCCCACCCTGGCAGACCTGTTTTATTCGCCCTACCCTACCCACCCTGGCAGACCTGCTTTATTCGCTCTACCTTCCCACCCTGGCAGACCTGTTTTATTCGCTCTACCTTCCCACCCTGGCAGACCTGCTTTATTCGCTCTACCTTCCCACCCTGGCAGACCTGTTTTATTCGCTCTACCCTTCCCACCCTGGCAGACCTGCTTTATTCGCTCTACCTTCCCACCCTGGCAGACCTGTTTTATTCGCTCTACCTTCCACCTGGCAGACCTGTTTGTTGCTCACCTTCCCACCTGGCAGACCTGCTTTATTAAACTTCTACCCAGCGCCCACCCTGGCAGACCTGCTTTATTCGGTCTACCCTTCCCACCCTGGCAGACCTGCTTTATTCGCTCTACCCTTCCCACCCTGGCAGACCTGTTTTATTCGCTCTACCTTCCCACCCTGGCATACCTGTTTTATTCGCTCTACCTTCCCACCTTGGCAGACCTGCTTTATTCGCTCTACCTTCCCACCCTGGCAGACCTGTTTTATTCGCTCTACCTTCCCACCCTGGCAGACCTGCTTTATTCGCTCTACCTTCCCACCCTGGCAGACCTGCTTTATTCGCTCTACCCTCCCACCCTGGCAGACCTATTTAATTCAACCACCTTCAGACTGTTTTATTCGCTCTTTACCTTCCCACCCGGGCAGACCTGTTTTGTTCGCTCTACCTTCCCACCCACAAGGCTGTTTGTTGTCTACGCACCCTGGCAGACCTGCTTTATTCGCTCCTTCCCCACCCTGGCAGACCTGTTTTTATTCGGCTCTACCTTCCCACCCTGCAGACCTGTTTTGTTCGCTCTGCCTTCCCACCCTGCCTGGCAGACCTGCTGTTCGCTCTACTGTGCCTGGCAGACCTGTTTGTTGGCTCTGGCACCCTGGCGAAGACCTGTTTTATTCGCTCTACCCTTCCCACCCTGGCAGACCTGTTTTATTCGCTCTACCTTCCCACCCTGGCAGACCTGTTTTATTCGCTCTACCTTCCCACCCTGGCAGACCTGCTTTATTCGCTCTACCTTCCCACCCTGGCAGACCTGTTTTATTCGCTCTACCTTCCCACCCTGGCAGACCTGCTTTATTCGCTCTACCTTCCCACCCTGGCAGACCTGCTTTATTCGCTCTACCCTCCCACCCTGGCAGACCTATTTAATTCGCTCTACCCTTCCCACCCTGGCAAACCTGTTTTATTCGCTCTACCTTCCCACCCTGGCAGACCTGCTTTATTCGCTCTACCTTCCCACCCTGGCAGACCTGTTTTATTCGCTCTACCTTCCCACCCTGGC
>JAHLWY010002212.1:0-13046 GCA_020002185.1 Paraescarpia echinospica
TTAAGACGTAAGTATAAGGTATAAGGTGTAGTGCATAGAGGCTAAGACATAAGTATAAGGTATAGCACATAGTGGTTAAGACATAAGTATAAGGTATAGCGCATAGTGGTTAAGACATAAGTATAAGGTGTAGCGCATAGTGGTTAAGACATAAGCATAAGGTATAGCGCATAGTGGTTAAGACATAAGTATAAGGTATAAGGTGTAGCGCATAGTGGTTAAGACAAAAGTATAAGGTGTAGCGCATAGTGGTTAAGACATAAGTATAAGGTATAGCGCATAGTGGTTAAGACATAAGTATAAGGTATAGCACATAGTGGTTAAGACATAAGTATAAGGTATAACGTATAGTGTATAGTGGTTAAGACATAAGCATAAGGTATAGCACATAGTAGTTAAGACATAAGTATAAGGTATAAGGTATAGCGCATAGGGTTTAAGACATAAGTATAAGGTATAGCATATAGTGGTTAAGACATAAGTGTAAGGTATAGCGCATATTGGTTAAGACATAAGTATAATATATAAGGTGTAGTGCATAGTGGTTCAGACATAAGTATAAGGTATAATGTGTAGTGCATAGTGGTTAAGACATAATTATAAGGTATAGCGCATAGTGGTTAAGACATATGTATAAGGTATAGCACATAGTGGTTAAGACGTAAGTATAAGGTGTAGTGCATAGAGGCTAAGACATAAGTGTAAGGTATAGCACATAGTGGTTAAGACATAAGGTATAAGGTATAGCGCATAGTGGTTAAGACATAAGTATAAGGTGTAGCACATAGTGGTTAAGACATGAGTATAAGGTATAGCGCATAGTGGTTAAGACATAAGTATAAGGTATAGCACATAGTGGTTAAGACATAAGTATAAGGTGTAGCGCATAGTGGTTAAGACATAAGTATAAGGTATAGCGCATAGTGGTTAAGACATAAGTATAAGGTATAAGGTGTAGCGCATAGTGGTTAAGACATAAGTATAAGGTGTAGCGCATAGTGGTTAAGACATAAGTATAAGGCATAGCGCATAGTGGTTAAGACATAAGTATAAGGTATAGCGCATAGTGGTTAAGACATAAGTATAAGATATAAGGTATAGCACATAGTGGATTTAAGGGCATAAATATAAAGGTTATAAGGTAGGCCTTTTAATTAGTTAGAACTTAGTATAAGGTATAGCGCATAGTGGTTAAGACATAAGTATAAGGTATAAGGTATAGCACATAGTGGTTAAGACATAAGTATAAGGTAAAGCGCATAGTGGTTAAGACACAAGTATAAGGTATAGCACATAGTGGTTAAGACATAAGTATAAGGTATAGCGCATAGTGGTTAAGACATAAGTATCAGATATAAGGTGTAGTGCATAGTGGTTAAGACATAAGTATAAGGTATAAAGAGTAGTGCATAGTGGCTAAGACATAAGTATGAGGTATATCACATAGTGGTTAAGACAAAAGTATAAGGTATCGCACATAGTGGTTAAGACATTAGTATAAGGTGTAGTGCGTATTGGCTAAGACATAAGTATATGGTGTAATGTGTAGTGCGTAGTGGCTAAGACATAAGTATAAGGTGTACCACATAGTGGTTAAGATATAAGTATAACGTATAAGGTGTAGTGCATAGTGGTTAAGACATAAGTATAAGGTATAGCACATAGTGGTTAATATATAAGGTATAGTGCATAGTGGTTAAGACATAAGTATAAGGTATAGCACATAGTGGTTAATACATAAGTATAAGGTGTAGAACATAGTGGTTAAGACATAAGTATAAGGTATAGCACATAGTGGTTAAGACATAAGTATAAGGTATAACGTATAGTGCATAGTGGTTAAGACATAAGCATAAGGTATAGCACATAGTAGTTAAGACATAAGTATAAGGTATAGCGCATAGTGGTTAAGACATAAGTATAAGGTATAGCACATAGTGGTTAAGACATAAGTATAAGGTATAGCGCATAGTGGTTAAGACATAAGTATCAGGTATAATGTGTAGTGCATAGTGGTTAAGACATAAGTATAAGGTATAGCGCATAGTGGTTAAGACATATGTATAAGGTATAGCACATAGTGGTTAAGACATAAGTATAAGGTATAAGGTGTAGTGCATAGAGGCTAAGACATAAGTATAAGGTATAGCACATAGTGGTTAAGACATAAGTATAAGGTATAGCGCATTGTGGTTAAGACATAAGTATAAGGTGTAGCGCATAGTGGTTAAGACATAAGTATAAGGTATAGCGCATAGTGGTTAAGACATAAGTATAAGGTATAAGGTGTAGCGCATAGTGGTTAAGACAAAAGTATAAGGTGTAGCGCATAGTGGTTAAGACATAAGTATAAGGTATAGCGCATAGTGGTTAAGACATAAGTATAAGGTATAGCACATAGTGGTTAAGACATAAGTATAAGGTATAACGTATAGTGTATAGTGGTTAAGACATAAGCATAAGGTATAGCACATAGTAGTTAAGACATAAGTATAAGGTATAAGGTATAGCGCATAGGGTTTAAGACATAAGTATAAGGTATAGCATATAGTGGTTAAGACATAAGTGTAAGGTATAGCGCATATTGGTTAAGACATAAGTATAATATATAAGGTGTAGTGCATAGTGGTTCAGACATAAGTATAAGGTATAATGTGTAGTGCATAGTGGTTAAGACATAATTATAAGGTATAGCGCATAGTGGTTAAGACATATGTATAAGGTATAGCACATAGTGGTTAAGACGTAAGTATAAGGTGTAGTGCATAGAGGCTAAGACATAAGTGTAAGGTATAGCACATAGTGGTTAAGACATAAGGTATAAGGTATAGCGCATAGTGGTTAAGACATAAGTATAAGGTGTAGCACATAGTGGTTAAGACATGAGTATAAGGTATAGCGCATAGTGGTTAAGACATAAGTATAAGGTATAGCACATAGTGGTTAAGACATAAGTATAAGGTGTAGCGCATAGTGGTTAAGACATAAGTATAAGGTATAGCGCATAGTGGTTAAGACATAAGTATAAGGTATAAGGTGTAGCGCATAGTGGTTAAGACATAAGTATAAGGTGTAGCGCATAGTGGTTAAGACATAAGTATAAGGTATAGCGCATAGTGGTTAAGACATAAGTATAAGGTATAGCGCATAGTGGTTAAGACATAAGTATAAGATATAAGGTATAGCACATAGTGGTTAAGACATAAGTATAAGGTATAAGGTATAGCGCATAGTGGTTAAGACATAAGTATAAGGTATAGCGCATAGTGGTTAAGACATAAGTATAAGGTATAAGGTATAGCACATAGTGGTTAAGACATAAATATAAGGTAAAGCGCATAGTGGTTAAGACAAGTATAAGGTATAGCACATAGTGGTTAAGACATAAGTATAAGGTATAGCGCATAGTGGTTAAGACATAAGTATCAGATATAAGGTGTAGTGCATAGTGGTTAAGACATAAGTATAAGGTATAAAGTGTAGTGCATAGTGGCTAAGACATAAGTATAAGGTATATCACATAGTGGTTAAGACAAAAGTATAAGGTATAGCACATAGTGGTTAAGACATTAGTATAAGGTGTAGTGCGTATTGGCTAAGACATAAGTATATGGTATAATGTGTAGTGCGTAGTGGCTAAGACATAAGTATAAGGTGTACCACATAGTGGTTAAGATATAAGTATAACGTATAAGGTGTAGTGCATAGTGGTTAAGACATAAGTATAAGGTATAGCACATAGTGGTTAAGATATAAGGTATAGTGCATAGTGGTTAAGACATAAGTATAAGGTATAGCACATAGTGGTTAAGACATAAGTATAAGGTGTAGAACATAGTGGTTAAGACATAAGTATAAGGTATAGCACATAGTGGTTAAGACATAAGTATAAGGTATAACGTATAGTGCATAGTGGTTAAGACATAAGCATAAGGTATAGCACATAGTAGTTAAGACATAAGTATAAGGTATAAGGTATAGCGCATAGTGGTTAAGACATAAGTATAAGGTATAGCACATAGTGGTTAAGACATAAGTATAAGGTATAGCGCATAGTGGTTAAGACATAAGTATCAGGTATAATGTGTAGTGCATAGTGGTTAAGACATAAGTATAAGGTATAGCGCATAGTGGTTAAGACATATGTATAAGGTATAGCACATAGTGGTTAAGACGTAAGTATAAGGTATAAGGTGTAGTGCATAGAGGCTAAGACATAAGTATAAGGTATAGCACATAGTGGTTAAGACATAAGTATAAGGTATAGCGCATAGTGGTTAAGACATAAGTATAAGGTGTAGCACATAGTGGTTAAGACATGAGTATAAGGTATAAGGTATAGCGCATAGTGGTTAAGACATAAGTGTAAGGTATAGCGCATAGTGGTTAAGACATAAGTATAAGGTGTAGCGCATAGTGGTTAAGACATAAGTATAAGGTATAGCGCATAGTGGCTAAGACATAAGTATAATGTATAAGGTGTAGCGCGTAGTGGTTAAGACATAAGTATAAGGTGTAGCGCATAGTGGTTAAGACATAAGTATAAGGTATAGCGCATAGTGGTTAAGACATAAGTATAAGGTATAGCACATAGTGGTTAAGACATAAGTATAAGGTATAACGTATAGTGTATAGTGGTTAAGACATAAGCATAAAGTATAGCACATAGTAGTTAAGACATAAGTATAAGGTATAGCGCATAGGGTTTAAGACATAAGTATAAGGTATAGCACATAGTGGCTAAGACATAAGTATAAGGTATAGCACATAGTGGTTAAGACATAAGTATAAGATGTAGTGCATAGTGGTTAAGACATAAGGTATAGCACATAGTGGTTAAGATATATAAGTATAAGGTATAGCGCATAGTGGTTAAGACATAAGTATAAGGTATAAGGTGTAGTGCATAGTGGCTAAGACATAAGTATAGGGTATAGCGCATAGTGGTTAAACATAAGTATAAGGTATAAGTTATAGCGCATAGTGGTTAAGACATAAGTATAAGGTATAGCGCATAGTGGTTAAGACATAAGTATAAGGTGTAGTGGACAGTGGCTAAGACATAAGGTATAGCACATAGTGGTTAAGATATAAGTATAAGGTATAGCGCATAGTGGTTAAGACATAAGTATAAGGTATAAGGTGTAGTGCATAGTGGCTAAGACATAAGCATAGGGTATAGCGCATAGTGGTTAAACATAAGTATAAGGTATAGCATACATAAGTATAAGGTATAGCATACATAAGTATAAGGTGTAGTGCATAGTGGTTAAGACATAAGTATAAGCTATAGCGCATAGTGGTTAAGACGTAAGTATAAGGTATAAGGTGTAGCGCATAGTGGTTAAGACATAAGTATAAGATATAAGGTGTAGTACATAGTGGTTAAGACATAAGTATAAGGTGTAGTGCATAGTGGCTAAGACATAAGGTGTACCACATAGTGGTTAAGACATAAGTATAAGGTGTACTGCTTAGTGTTTAAGACATAAGTATAATATATAAGGTGTAGTGCATAGTGGTTAAGACATAAGTATAAGGTATAGCACATAGTGGCTAAGATATAAGTATAAGGTGTAGTGCAAAATGGTTAAGACATAAGTATAAGGTATAGCACATAGTGGTTAAGACATAAGTATAAGGTATAGCGCATAGTGGTTAAGACATAAGTATAAGGTGTAGTGCATAGTAGTTAAGACACAAGTATAAGCTGCAGCGCATAGTGGTTAAGACATAAGTATAAGATATAAGGTGTAGTGCATAGTGGCTAAGACATAAGTATAAGGTGTAGTGCATAGTGGCTAAGACATAAGGTGTAGCACATAGTGGTTAAGACATAAGTATAAGGTGTAGTGCATAGTGGTTAAGACATAAGTATAATATATAAGGTGTAGTGCATAGTGGTTAAGACATAAGTATAAGATATAAGGTGTAGTGCATAGTGGCTAAGACATAAGTATAAGGTGTAATGCATAGTGGCTAAGACACAAGGTGTAGCACATAGTGGTTAAGACATAAGTATAAGGTGTAGTGCATAGTGGTTAAGACATAAGTATAATATATAAGGTGTAGTGCATAGTGGTTAAGACATAAGTATAAGGTATAGCACATAGTGGCTAAGATATAAGTATAAGGTGTAGTGCAAAATGGTTAAGACATAAGTATAAGCTATAGCACACAGTGGATAAGACATAAGTATAAGGTATAAGATGTAGTGCATAGTGGTTAAGACATAAGTATAAGGTGTAGTGCATAGTGGCTAAGACAAGATGTAGCACATAGTGGTTAAGACATTAGTATAAGGTATAAGGTGTAGCGCATAGTGGTTAAGACATAAGGGTAAGATATAAGGTGTAGCGCATAGTGGTTAAGACATAAGTGTAAGGTATAACGTATAGCACATAGTGGTTAAGACATAAGTATAAGCTATAGCGCATAGTGGTTAAGACATAAGTATAAGATATATGGTGTAGTGCATAGTGGTTAAGACATAAGTATAAGATATATGGTGTAGTGCATAGTGGTTAAGACATAAGTATAAGGTGTAGTGCATAGTGGCTAAGACATAAGGTGTAGCACATAGTGGTTAAGACATAAGTATAATATATAAGGTGTAGTGCATAGTGGTTAAGACAAGTATAAGGTATAGCACATAGTGGTTAAGATATAAGGTATAGTGCATAGTGGTTAAGACATAAGTATAATGTAAACCACATAGTGGTTAAGACATAAGTATAAGGTGTAGCACATAGTGGTTAATACATAAGTATAAGGTATAGCACATAGTGGTTAAGACATAACTATAAGGTATAACGTATAGTGTATAGTGGTTAAGAAATAAGCATAAGGTATAGCACATAGTAGTTAAGACATAAGGTATAAGGTATAGCGCATAGGGTTTAAGACATAAGTATAAGGTATAGCACATAGTGGTTAAGACATAAATATAAGGTATAGCGCATAGTGGTTAAGACATAAGTATAATATATAAGGTGTAGTGCATAGTGGTTAAGACATAAGTATAAGGTATAATGTGTATTGCATAGTGGTTAAGACATAAGTATAAAGTATAGAGCATAGTGGTTAAGACATATGTATAAGGTATAGCACATAGTGGTTAAGATGTACGTATAAGGTATAAGGTGTAGTGCATAGAGGCTAAGACATAAGTGTAAGGTATAGCACATAGTGGTTAAGACATAAGGTATAAGGTATAGCGCATAGTGGTTAAGACATAAGTATAAGGTGAAGCACATAGTGGTTAAGACATGAGTATAAGGTATAGCGCATAGTGGTTAAGACATAAGTATAAGGTATAGCGCATAGTGGTTAAGACATAAGTATAAGGTGTAGCACATAGTGGTTAAGACATAAGTATAAGGTATAGCGCATAGTGGTTAAGACATAAGTATAAGGTATAGCGCATAGTGGCTAAGACATAAGTATAAGGTGTAGGGCATAGTGGTTAAGACATAAGTATAAGGTATAGCGCATAGTGGTTAAGACATAAGTATAAGGTATAGCGCATAGTGGTTAAGACATAAGTATAAGGTATAAGGTGTAGTGCATAGTGGCTAAGACATAAGTATAGGGCATAGCGCATAGTGGTTAAACATAAGTATAAGGTATAGCGCATAGTGGTTAAGACATAAGTATAAGGTATAGCGCATAGTGGTTAAGACATAAGTATAAGGTGTAGTGCACAGTGGCTAAGACATAAGGTTTAGCACATAGTGGTTAATACATAAGTATAAGGTGTAGTGCATAGTGGTTAAGACATAAGGTATAGCACATAGTGGTTAAGATATAAGTATAAGGTATAGCGTATAGTGGTTAAGACATAAGTATAAGGTGTAGTGCATAGTGGCTAAGACATAAGCATAGGGTATAGCGCATAGTGGTTAAACATAAGTATAAGGTATAGCATACATAAGTATAAGGTGTAGTGCATAGTGGTTAAGACATAAGTATAAGCTATAGCGCATAGTGGTTAAGACGTAAGTATAAGGTATAAGGTGTAGCGCATAGTGGTTAAGACATAAGTATAAGATATAAGGTGTAGTACATAGTGGTTAAGACATAAGTATAAGGTGTAGTGCATAGTGGCTAAGACATAAGGTGTACCACATAGTGGTTAAGACATAAGTATAAGGTGTACTGCTTAGTGTTTAAGACATAAGTATAATATATAAGGTGTAGTGCATAGTGGTTAAGACATAAGTATAAGGTATAGCACATAGTGGCTAAGATATAAGTATAAGGTGTAGTGCAAAATGGTTAAGACATAAGTATATAGTGTATAGCGGAACTATGTCAACTCTTCTAATGGTTGACATTTGGTTGTTTCAGGTGTCAACTATATTGTGAATCTGTAATTATTAGTCTATATTGATACAATTGATTTACACAGTACCATGTTTACACAAAGCATGGCAAGCGTAAACAGAACAGTAGGATGCATTTGATATAAATAAAGTGTAGGATATTTCACTATATAGTTGTCCAGAATATTAATTTTCTATGTTTGTCACCTACAGGTGACAGAATATTAATTTTCTATGTTTGTCACCTACAGGTTTCTACAGACAATACATCTTTAACCAACATACACCACAGTCACACCATTTTATAATAATTAAATGAACATCAAAATAAACACAACTTGCAATTACAGAAAATCAGTAGTTTTGAAGATACAGTTTAAAAGTGTTAGGCAACTGTTCAGTCTAACAGGGGTCAAGTGTGTCTACTCTGCCTGGGTGCTGTGACCAATTAAAGATTAGTCAAGGTCTCAATGGCCTAGGCTGTAGAGATTAGTCACAGCTTTTGACTTTGTGGCACATTACACAACATCGACTGTTGGGGGTGGTCTCAAGGGCCCTTCTCAAAACCACATCACTAGATAATGTAAACCTTTTGCACTTTGGGGGCACCTTAGAATGATTCAATCAAATACAGATTTCTTGCATATAGTGGCAGCACCCTAAGATACATCTATGCAAAATTAGAAAAAAACGTTGCTGAACAGTTTTTGAAAAAATAGGCCAAATGTTACATTTTTACCAGTTTTGGGGTCCTTGGAGGCCCTAGGGAGCCCTTAAAATGATTCAATCAAATACAGATTTCTCGTGCATTGTGACAGTGCCCCAAGATATGTCTATGCAAAATTAGAGAAAAAGTTGCTGAACGGTTTCTGAGATACGGCAGCTAACGGCGGACGCAGAGTGATGGCAATAGTCCCTTGGACCTTCGGCCAAAGGACTAAAAAGGAAATAACGTCACAAGAAAAAGCCACAAAGATTAATAAATATATATTTTGTATTTACAAGGTTCAAATGTTAAACACATTTGAGTGCACATGCATTTTAATCATGAAAATTAAAGATAACACACATATATCCACTAAAAAGAAAACATTGAAAAAAGTATCCAAACAACCATAGGGCCTAATACCGAGCACAAGCTTCGAAGGATCCAGCGAAGGATTCAGCACGCGAGATGACATTGTCCCTCATGGTAATACAAATGTCACTTGTAGTGGTGCCACGCCATCGACTTGTAGTGTCAAAACATGGTGGTCATGTCGCCAGTGCGACACTTTGTTGATGCAGTAGTTAATACAGACAATAGTGTTTTCCATTTAACATTCATCATGACCATGGGTATGCAAAGTTGCCATCGCAGTCCAGCACGCTTTCTCCGACTGACCCTGACCATCTGTCACTGTAGACGACCCTTCGGATGTCCCAGTCTCACTATCGCCATCTTCAGACGATTCTGTCTGCTACAGTGAGAAGAGAAACATTGAAACGAGTGATGCAGAATATGTTGTAGCAGGTGACAGCGATATCACTAATGATGACTCAAGCGGTTCTTACACTAATGGGAAAGAGAGAAAGTTTGCCATTTGTGAGAAAAACATAATTTTACTTTTCTGCACCTGCTAAAACACCAAACTGCAATAGACCACTTAGCCTAGCATCACAGTGACTGTATTTGCAGTGGTTGTGACCACAGAATGTGTTGATGGCCACTCATTCATGTGGCACTCGCAACCCAAGATTGGTAACATTTATGAGAGTAACTTGTTGACACCAAGCGTCCTCTTCCTGACTGGACATTCATTCACTGTGTACAATTTGGTCAACCTAATGAACCTATGTGCCTTGTTATCCCGCCAGTGCTACAACATACAGCAGGCATACATACTGCCAGAGATAGAGGACATGTGGACATGCCATTCAGAGGCCATCATGTCAGCTCTGGTCAGACAAAGCGTGGTCGCATCAGGCGATGCAAGATATGACAATCCAGGACACAACATTTGGCATTTACTTCATCGTGGACACTGACAGCCAACTCATCATTGCTCAAGAAACTTTTTCGGGTCACAGAGGTCAAGAACAGTTACTGGATGGAAGTGGAGGGCTTGAAACGCTGCTTAGACAACCTGACTGACCATGGGGTGAAGATTATCACACTTGCCACTGATAGACATCCCAGCATTAGAAAGACTTTGTTAGAGGACTACCAAGAAATAAAGGTTGTTGTCTGCCCAGAAAGTTGAGGTTGTCCCTTCGATAGGCGCAATTGCCAACCACCTGTGGTATTGCACATCAGCTTGTGATGGTGATCCCCGCTTGATGAAGGAGATGTGGATCTCGCTCCTCCATCACATCAGGAATTCCCATTCATGGACAGCGGGTGCAGAGTTGTACCAGTAGTGCAGTCATGCAACATATACACAACAAGCAGTAAAAACAACACCATGACTCACTGAAGGTACAGAAGCCTTCACTGTCCAAAAGGCTATACAGGAATGCTGCCTACTGTATGACATAGAGAGCGTTACGAAGTGCGTTAACACTGGTGAACTGGAGAGCTTACACGTCCTCTTCCTCAAATATGCACTCAACTTCAGCCGTCAAGGCATCATAGCCCGACTCCACTTGGCCACCATTGACCAAAACACAAATACAAGGTAAGGCTTGTGATATCATTCATCAATAGTGTTGACATTTTATGTTACAAAATAATGTATCAGTTGCTTGACAAAGCTGCACACTTTAGAAATCCAGTAGTGCATTACGAAATAAACTGAAATGGCTGAAAATCCCTGCCTGTACTCAATAGCAAAACAATGTTAGGAATACAGTTTCAAAAATACAATCTCACTGCAGAAGAGTATGCATGCAAACAACAGATAAAATAATTATAATTGAGGACATCTGTTTACTGTTACTTGAATTGTTTAATTATATATAAATCGAATTGGAATGGTATGCTTTGGAATTGCTTATTGAAATATAAACTTATGCATATATAATATAATAATACAAACATCATTATATATAAATTATATATATGATTCAATAATAAATATTTGAATGTATTGTGGAATTCCTTGGAAGTTGAAATTAAAAATGATGGCAGAATTAGGAACCGATTAAAAAATGACATTAGCCGTTTGATTTCAAGAGAGAGAGCATACAAGCAAGCTGTTTGGTTTACTGTGTGCATGTTACAGCTATAGCCAGCTATTCTTCAGATATTTCTATCGTTATACTGATTTTATATTTATCATTTGTTCAATCAGTGGGTGAAAACAGCAGACAACAAGCTAAGGTATCAGCTGCAGTATTCAAAGTCTGCTGAGTCTGTAGTGAAGAAAGTGATGGCGACAAAGGACTACAGCTTCCGAGGAGAAATTCTAGAGGGCATTGCAGCTAGATGCACGAGAGACCCAAAGCTGTGAAGTATGCTCCAAGTTGCGACATCGAGTAAGGAGGTACCTCTAGCAGAGCATGCAGGCATCGAAAAACCAGTAAAAGAGGAGGCTGTGGCAAAGCAAAGAACCCGCTTTAAGGAAAACTAGTTGTATCCGTATCAATTCGGTTTAGTGCCACCAAATTGATACGACATCCAATTTCAAATGACAATGGATTTATATGCTTAAATAACATTGTTTGAACTTCACTGGCAGAAATAGAGAAACGTTTTAGGCAAAGTGGATTCTCACTACTGTATAGGACCTCCTAAAGTAAGGAAAATCCACTTGAAAGCTTGTATCCTAGTTGTGGTATGCAATGTGTTTTATTAGACACTATTCGATGTAGGGAACTTTGGGTATATGTAATTTACTGGAATAGTTTAACCAAGTCCAAACATGTTACTCATAGTGAGTTTTTTGCAACAGACTACCATTTCTCAAACATCACACTGTGTGCTACAAACTAATGAAGCAGCAAAGGATTCAGCTATACGTTTTTTTTAAATATATATTCATACTTCATTGTTAGTATTACATTTGACATTATCACAAAACAACATCTCAAAAAGTACTTAATAATAAAAAGAACACTTATATAGTGCCATAAATCTAAATGAATCCATTTGGAGGCACTTGATAGATTTTGAAACTAGTACTACAAGCTTTGAATCTATATCTTGAATGATACGTACTTGTTTTCTTGACAGATGCCCCTAGTGTTGAAAGTTGAAACCCACAAATATGTAAAACTGGAACTGTAATGGAATATTTTGTATGTATTAATATTTTTATCACAATATTTGATCAAAATTGTGGCCCATATCATCAATAAACGTGTTACTTATTGATGTACTATATGTGCACAGGACTGGCACAGACCCAAATTGTAATACAGTTAGATTAAAATGTGTCACAGTGTGAAGTGAATCAACTGAAAGAAACATTGAAAACTGGTGTGTGAATTTGACTAATGCATTGGCACAGTCTGCCATATAGTCTTATTTATTTGTGAATTGTTTCTCCATATGAATAAACTGTTGATATATTTCATGTTGGCTTCAGTATTACAAATCGAATTATGAACAGGGACATGCAAGACACTACAGATCACATTGTTGTTCCAAAAATGGGATAAGAAGGCACCGAGTAATTCATTCTACTTTTTGGTCAATCTAATCTTACTTGTCCAGGGTTTTTATTTTCACTGTACACTCACCTGTATAGTGCAATGTCCATAGCTGAAATTTTCATAAACCCCATTCGCTTCTGGATACAG
>JAHLWY010002213.1:0-13045 GCA_020002185.1 Paraescarpia echinospica
GACAACGGGTCCGTGGCTGTTGGTCTGTTGTCAACAACATTTCCAATAACGGGACAACGGATCCGTGACTGTCGGCCTGTTGTCAACAACAGTTCCTATAACGGGACAACGGGTGTGTGGCTGTCGGTCTGTTGTTAACAACAGTTCCAATAACGGCACAACGGTTCTGTGGCTGTCGGCATGTTGTCAACAACAGTTCCAATAACGGGAAAACGGGTCCGTGACTGTCGGCCTGTTGTCGACAACAGTTCCAATAAAGGGACAACGGTTCCGTGGCTGTCGGTCTGTTGTTAACAACAGTTCCAATAACGGGACGACGGGTCCGTGACTGTCGGCCTGTTGTCAACAACAGTTCCAATAACGTGACAACGGGTCCGTGACTGTCGGCCTGTTGTCAACAACAGTTCCAATAACGGGAAAACGGGTCCGTGACTGTCGGCCTGTTGTCAAGAACTGTTCCAATAACGGGACAACGGTTCTGCGACTGTCGGCCTGTTTTCAACAAGTTCCAATAACGGGACAACGGTTCTGTGACTGTCAGCCTGTTGTCAACAACAGTTCCAATAACGGGACAACGGGTCCGTGACTGTCGGCCTGTTGTCAACAACGGTTCCAATAACGGGACAACGGGTCCGCGACTGTCGGCCTGTTGTCAAAAACAGTTCCAATAACGGGACAACGGGTCAATGACTTTCGGCCTGTTGTCAACAACAGTTCCAATAACGGGACAACGGGTGTGTGGCTGTCGGTCTGTTGTTAACAACAATTCCAATAACGGCACAACGGTTCTGTGGCTGTCGGCATGTTGTCAACAACAGTTCCAATAACGGGACAACGGGTCCGTGGCTGTCGGTCTGTTGTCAACAACAGTTCCAATAACGGGACAACGGGTCCGCGACTGTCGGCCTGTTGTTAACAACAGTTCCAATAACGGGACAACGGGTACGTGGCTGTCGGCCTGTTGTTAGCAACAGTTCCAATAACGGGTCCGTGGCTGTCGGCCTGTTGTCAACAATAGTTCCAAAAAAAGGGGACAACGAGTCTGGCTCTCGGACTTTTGTCAACAACAGTTCCAAAAAGGAGACAACGGGTGTGTGGTTGTCGGCCTGTTGTCAACAACAGTTCCAAAAAAGAGACAACGGGTGTGTCGCTCTCGGACTGTTGTCAACAACAGTTCCAATAACGAGACAACGGGTCCGTGGCTGTCGGCCTGTTGTCAACAACAGTTCCAATAACGGGACAACGGATTCGTGACTGTCGGCCTGTTGTCAACAACAGTTCCAATAACGGGACAACGGGTGTGTGGCTGTCGGTCTGTTGTTTACAACAGTTCCAATAACGGCACAACGGTTCTGTGGCTGTCGGCATGTTGTCAACAACAGTTCCTATAACGGGACAACGGGTCCGTGGCTGTCGGTCTGTTGTCAACAACAGTTCCAATAACGGGACAACGGGTCCGTGACTGTCGGCCTGTTGTCAACAACAGTTCCAATAACGGAACAACGGGTCCGTGACTGTCGGCCTGTTGTTAACAACAGTTCCAATAACGGGACAACGGGTCCGTGGCTGTTGGCCTGTTGTCAACAACAGTTCCAATAACAGGACAACGGGTCCGTGACTGTCGGCCTGTTGTCAACAACAGTTCCAATAACTGGACAACGGGTCCGTGACTGTCGGCCTGTAGTCAACAACAGTTCCAATAACGGGACAACGGGTCCGTGACTGTCGGCCTGTTGTCAACAACAGTTCCAATAATGGGACAACGGGTCCGTGACTGTCGGCCTGTTGTCAACAACAGTTCCAAAAAAGGCGAAAACGGGTCCGTGGCTGTCGGCCTGTTGTTAGCAACAGTTCCAATAACGGGTCCGTGGCTGTCGGCCTGTTGTCAACAACAGTTCCAAAAAAAGGGGACAACGAGTCTGGCTCTCGGACTTTTGTCAACAACAGTTCCAAAAAGGAGACAACGGGTGTGTGGTTGTCGGCCTGTTGTCAACAACAGTTCCAAAAAAGAGACAACGGGTGTGTGGCTCTCGGACTGTTGTCAACAACAATTCCAATAACGAGACAACGGGTCCGTGGCTGTCGGCCTGTTGTCAACAACAGTTCCAATAACGGGACAACGGATCCTTGACTGTCGGCCTGTTGTCAACAACAGTTCCAATAACGGGACAACGGGTGTGTGGCTGTCGGTCTGTTGTTAACAACAGTTCCAATAACGGCACAACGGTTCTGTGGCTGTCGGCATGTTGTCAACAACAGTTCCAATAACGGGACAACGGGTCCGTGGCTGTCGGTCTGTTGTCAACAACAGTTCCAATAACGGGACAACGGGTCCGCGACTGTCGGCCTGTTGTCAACAACAGTTCCAATAACGGGACAACGGGTCCGTGACTGTCGGCCTGTTGTTAACAACAGTTCCAATAACGGGACAACGGGTCCGTGGCTGTTGGCCTGTTGTCAACAACAGTCCCAAAAAAGGCGAAAACGGGTCCGTGACTGTCGGCCTGTTGTCAACAACAGTTCCAATAACGGGACAACGGGTCCGTGGCTGTCGGCCTGTTGTTAGCAACAGTTCCAATAACGGGTCCGTGGCTGTCGGCCTGTTGTCAACAACAGTTCCAAAAAAAGGGGACAACGATTCTGGCTCTCGGACTTTTGTCAACAACAGTTCCAAAGAGGAGACAACGGGTGTGTGGTTGTCGGCCTGTTGTCAACAACAGTTCCAAAAAAGATACAACGGGTGTGTGGCTCTCGGACTGTTGTCAACAACAATTCCAATAACGAGACAACGGGTCCGTGGCTGTCGGCCTGTTGTCAACAACAGTTCCAATAACGGGACAACGGATCCGTGACTGTCGGCCTGTTGTCAACAACAGTTCCAACAACGAGACAACGGGTGTGTGGCTGTCGGTCTGTTGTTAACAACAGTTCCAATAACGGGACAACGGGTGTGTGGCTGTCGGTCTGTTGTTAACAACAGTTCCAATAACGGCACAACGGGTCCGTGACTGTCGGCCTGTTGTTAACAACAGTTCCAATAACGGGACAACGGGTCCGTGGCTGTTGGCCTGTTGTCAACAACAGTACCAAAAAAGGCGAAAACGGGTCCGTGACTGTCGGCCTGTTGTCAACAACAGTTCCAATAACGGGACAACGGGTCCGTGGCTGTCGGCCTGTTGTTAGCAACAGTTCCAATAACGGGTCCGTGGCTGTCGGCCTGTTGTCAACAACAGTTCCAAAAAAAGGGGACAACGATTCTGGCTCTCGGACTTTTGTCAACAACAGTTCCAAAGAGGAGACAACGGGTGTGTGGTTGTCGGCCTGTTGTCAACAACAGTTCCAAAAAAGAGACAACGGGTGTGTGGCTCTCGAACTGTTGTCAACAACAATTCCAATAACGAGACAACGGGTCCGTGGCTGTCGGCCTGTTGTCAACAACAGTTCCAATAACGGGACAACGGATCCGTGACTGTCGGCCTGTTGTCAACAACAGTTCCAATAACGGGACAACGGGTGCGTGGCTGTCGGTCTGTTGTTAACAACAGTTCCAATAACGGCACAACGGTTCTGTGGCTGTCGGCATGTTGTCAACAACAGTTCCAATAACGGGACAACGGGTCCGTGGCTGTCGGTCTGTTGTCAACAACAGTTCCAATAACGGGACAACGGGTCCGTGACTGTCGGCCTGTTGTCAAAAACAGTTCCAATAACGGGACAACGGGTCCGTGACTGTCGGCCTGTTGTTAACAACAGTTCCAATAACGGGACAACGGGTCCGTGGCTGTTGGCCTGTTGTCAACAACAGTTCCAAAAAAGGCGAAAACGGGTCCGTGACTGTCGGCCTGTTGTCAACAACAGTTCCAATAACGGGACAACGGGTCCGTGGCTGTCGGCCTGTTGTTAGCAACAGTTCCAATAACGGGTCCGTGGCTGTCGGCCTGTTGTCAACAACAGTTCCAAAAAAAGGGGACAACGATTCTGGCTCTCGGACTTTTGTCAACAACAGTTCCAAAAAGGAGACAACGGGTGTGTGGCTGTCGGCCTGTTGTCAACAACAGTTCCAAAAAAGATACAACGGGTGTGTGGCTCTCGGACTGTTGTCAACAACAATTCCAATAACGAGACAACGGTTCCGTGGCTGTCGGCCTGTTGTCAACAACAGTTCCAATAACGGGACAACGGATTCGTGACTGTCGGCCTGTTGTCAACAACAGTTCCAATAACGGGACAACGGGTGTGTGGCTGTCGGTCTGTTGTTAACAACAGTTCCAATAACGGCACAACGGTTCTGTGGCTGTCGGCATGTTGTCAACAACAGTTCCAATAACGGGACAACGGGTCCGTGGCTGTCGGTCTGTTGTCAACAACAGTTCCAATAACGGGACAACGGGTCCGTGGCTGTCGGCCTGTTGTCAACAACAGTTCCAATAACGGGACAACGGGTCCGTGACTGTCGGCCTGTTGTTAACAACAGTTCCAATAACGGGACAACGGGTCCGTGACTGTCGGCCTGTAGTCAACAACAGTTCCAATAACGGGACAACGGGTCCGTGACTGTCGGCCTATTGTCAACAACAGTTTCAATAACGGGGCAACGGGTCCGTGACTGTCGGCCTGTTGTCAACAACAGTTCCAAAAAAGGCGAAAACGGGTCCGTGACTGTCGGCCTGTTGTCAACAACAGTTCCAATAACGGGACAACGGGTCCGTGGCTGTCGGCCTGTTGTTAGCAACAGTTCCAATAACGGGTCCGTGGCTGTCGGCCTGTTGTCAACAACAGTTCCAAAAAAGGGGGACAACGAGTCTGGCTCTCAGACTTTTGTCAACAACAGTTCCAAAAAAGGCGAAAACGGGTCCGTGACTGTCGGCCTGTTGTTAACAACAGTTCCAATAACGGGACAACGGGTACGTGACTGTCGGCCTGTAGTCAACAACAGTTCCAATAACGGGACAACGGGTCCGTGACTGTCGGCCTATTGTCAACAACAGTTCCAATAACGGGACAACGGGTCCGTGACTGTCGGCCTGTTGTCAACAACAGTTCCAAAAAAGGCGAAAACGGGTCCGTGACTGTCGGCCTGTTGTCAACAACAGTTCCAATAACGGGACAACGGGTCCGTGGCTGTCGGCCTGTTGTTAGCAACAGTTCCAATAACGGGTCCGTGGCTGTCGGCCTGTTGTCAACAACAGTTCCAAAAAAGGGGGACAACGAGTCTGGCTCTCAGACTTTTGTCAACAACAGTTCCAAAAAGGAGACAACGGGTGTGTGGTTGTCGGCCTGTTGTCAACAACAGTTCCAAAAAAGAGACAACGGTTGTGTGGCTCTCGGACTGTTGTCAACAACAATTCCAATAACGAGACAACGGGTCCGTGGCTGTTGGTCTGTTGTCAACAACATTTCCAATAACGGGACAACGGATCCGTGACTGTCGGCCTGTTGTCAACAACAGTTCCTATAACGGGACAACGGGTGTGTGGCTGTCGGTCTGTTGTTAACAACAGTTCCAATAACGGCACAACGGTTCTGTGGCTGTCGGCATGTTGTCAACAACAGTTCCAATAACGGGAAAACGGGTCCGTGACTGTCGGCCTGTTGTCGACAACAGTTCCAATAAAGGGACAACGGTTCCGTGGCTGTCGGTCTGTTGTTAACAACAGTTCCAATAACGGGACGACGGGTCCGTGACTGTCGGCCTGTTGTCAACAACAGTTCCAATAACGTGACAACGGGTCCGTGACTGTCGGCCTGTTGTCAACAACAGTTCCAATAACGGGAAAACGGGTCCGTGACTGTCGGCCTGTTGTCAAGAACTGTTCCAATAACGGGACAACGGTTCTGCGACTGTCGGCCTGTTTTGAACAAGTTCCAATAACGGGACAACGGTTCTGTGACTGTCAGCCTGTTGTCAACAACAGTTCCAATAACGGGACAACGGGTCCGTGACTGTCGGCCTGTTGTCAACAACGGTTCCAATAACGGGACAACGGGTCCGTGACTGTCGGCCTGTTTTCAAAAACAGTTCCAATAACGGGACAACGGGTCAATGACTTTCGGCCTGTTGTCAACAACAGTTCCAATAACGGGACAACGGGTGTGTGGCTGTCGGTCTGTTGTTAACAACAATTCCAATAACGGCACAACGGTTCTGTGGCTGTCGGCATGTTGTCAACAACAGTTCCAATAACGGGATAACGGGTCCGTGGCTGTCGGTATGTTGTCAACAACAGTTCCAATAACGGGACAACGGGTCCGCGACTGTCGGCCTGTTGTTAACAACAGTTCCAATAACGGGACAACGGGTCCGTGGCTGTCGGCCTGTTGTTAGCAACAGTTCCAATAACGGGTCCGTGGCTGTCGGCCTGTTGTCAACAATAGTTCCAAAAAAAGAGGACAACGAGTCTGGCTCTCGGACTTTTGTCAACAACAGTTCCAAAAAGGAGACAACGGGTGTGTGGTTGTCGGCCTGTTGTCAACAACAGTTCCAAAAAAGAGACAACGGGTGTGTCGCTCTCGGACTGTTGTCAACAACAATTCCAATAACGGGACAACGGGTCCGTGGCTGTCGGCCTGTTGTCAACAACAGTTCCAATAACGGGACAACGGATTCGTGACTGTCGGCCTGTTGTCAACAACAGTTCCAATAACGGGACAACGGGTGTGTGGCTGTCGGTCTGTTGTTAACAACAGTTCCAATAACGGCACAACGGTTCTGTGGCTGTCGGCATGTTCTCAACAACAGTTCCAATAACGGGACAACGGGTCCGTGGCTGTCGGTCTGTTGTCAACAACAGTTCCAATAACGGGACAACGGGTCCGTGACTGTCGGCCTGTTGTCAACAACAGTTCCAATAACGGGACAACGGGTCCGTGACTGTCGGCCTGTTGTTAACAACAGTTCCAATAACGGGACAACGGGTCCGTGGAAGTTGGCCTGTTGTCAACAACAGTTCCAATATCAGGACAACGGGTCCGTGACTGTCGGCCTGTTGTCAACAACAGTTCCAATAACGGGACAACGGGTCCGTGACTGTCGGCCTGTAGTCAACAACAGTTCCAATAACGGGACAACGGGTCCGTGACTGTCGGCCTGTTGTCAACAACAGTTCAAATAACGGGACAACGGGTCCGTGACTGTCGGCCTGTTGTCAACAACAGTTCCAAAAAAGGCGAAAACGGGTCCGTGGCTGTCGGCCTGTTGTTAGCAACAGTTCCAATAACGGGTCCGTGGCTGTCGTCCTGTTGTCAACAACAGTTCCAAAAAAAGGGGACAACGATTCTGGCTCTCGGACTTTTGTCAACAACAGTTCCAAAGAGGAGACAACGGGTGTGTGGTTGTCGGCCTGTTGTCAACAACAGTTCCAAAAAAGATACAACGGGTGTGTGGCTCTCGGACTGTTGTCAACAACAATTCCAATAACGAGACAACGGGTCCGTGGCTGTCGGCCTGTTGTCAACCACAGTTCCAATAACGGGACAACGGGTGTGTGGCTGTCGGTCTGTTGTTAACAACAGTTCCAATAACGGCACAACGGTTCTGTGGCTGTCGGCATGTTGTCAACAACAGTTCCAATAACGGGACAACGGGTCCGTGGCTGTCGGTCTGTTGTCAACAACAGTTCCAATAACGGGACAACGGGTCCGTGACTGTCGGCCTGTTGTCAACAACAGTTCCAATAACGGGAAAACGGGTCCGTGACTGTCGGCCTGTTGTTAACAACAGTTCCAATAAAGGGACAACGGGTCCGTGGCTGTTGGCCTGTTGTCAACAACAGTTCCAAAAAAGGCGAAAACGGGTCCTTGAATGTCGGCCTGTTGTCAACAACAGTTCCAATAACGGGACAACGGGTCCGTGGCTGTCGGCCTGTTGTTAGCAACAGTTCCAATAACGGGTCCGTGGCTGTCGGCCTGTTGTCAACAATAGTTCCAAAAAACGGGGACAACGAGTGTGGCTCTCGGACTTTTGTCAACAACAGTTCCAAAAAGGAGACAACGGGTGTGTGGTTGTCAGCCTGTTGTCAACAACAGTTCCAAAAAAGAGACAACGGGTGTGTGGCTCTCGGACTGTTGTCAAAAACAATTCCAATAACGAGACAACGGGTCCGTGGCTGTCGGCCTGTTGTCAACAACAGTTCCAATAACGGGACAACGGATTCGTGACTGTCGGCCTGTTGTCAACAACAGTTCCAATAACGGGACAACGGGTGTGTGGCTGTCGGTCTGTTGTTAACAACAGTTCCAATAACGGCACAACGGTTCTGTGGCTGTCGGCATGTTGTCAACAACAGTTCCAATAACGGGACAACGGGTCCGTGGCTGTCGGTCTGTTGTCAACAACAGTTCCAATAACGGGACAACGGGTCCGTGACTGTCGGCCTGTTGTCAACAACAGTTCCAATAACGGGACAACGGGTCCGTGACTGTCGGCCTGTTGTTAACAACAGTTCCAATAACGGGACAACGGGTGCGTGACTGTCGGCCTGTAGTCAACAACAGTTCCAATAACGGGACAACGGGTCCGTGACTGTCGGCCTATTGTCAACAACAGTTCCAATAACGGGACAACGGGTCCGTGACTGTCGGCCTGTTGTCAACAACAGTTCCAAAAAAGGCGAAAACGGGTCCGTGACTGTCGGCCTGTTGTCAACAACAGTTCCAATAACGGGACAACGGGTCCGTGGCTGTCGGCCTGTTGTTAGCAACAGTTCCAATAACGGGTCCGTGGCTGTCGGCCTGTTGTCAACAACAGTTCCAAAAAAGGGGGACAACGAGTCTGGCTCTCAGACTTTTGTCAACAACAGTTCCAAAAAGGAGACAACGGGTGTGTGGTTGTCGGCCTGTTGTCAACAACAGTTCCAAAAAAGAGACAACGGTTGTGTGGCTCTCGGACTGTTGTCAACAACAATTCCAATAACGAGACAACGGGTCCGTGGCTGTTGGCCTGTTGTCAACAACATTTCCAATAACGGGACAACGGATCCGTGACTGTCGGCCTGTTGTCAACAACAGTTCCAATAACGGGACAACGGGTGTGTGGCTGTCGGTCTGTTGTTAACAACAGTTCCAATAACGGCACAACGGTTCTGTGGCTGTCGGCATGTTGTCAACAACAGTTCCAATAACGGGACAACGGGTCCGTGGCTGTCGGTCTGTTGTCAACAACAGTTCCAATAACGGGACAACGGGTCCGCGACTGTCGGCCTGTTGTTAACAACAGTTCCAATAACGGGACAACGGGTCCGTGGCTGTCGGCCTGTTGTTAGCAACAGTTCCAATAACGGGTCCGTGGCTGTCGGCCTGTTGTCAACAATAGTTCCAAAAAAAGGGGACAACGAGTCTGGCTCTCGGACTTTTGTCAACAACAGTTCCAAAAAGGAGACAACGGGTGTGTGGTTGTCGGCCTGTTGTCAACAACAGTTCCAAAAAAGAGACAAAGGGTGTGTCGCTCTCGGACTGTTGTCAACAACAATTCCAATAACGAGACAACGGGTCCGTGGCTGTCGGCCTGTTGTCAACAACAGTTCCAATAACGGGACAACGGATTCGTGACTGTCGGCCTGTTGTCAACAACAGTTCCAATAACGGGACAACGGGTGCGTGGCTGTCGGTCTGTTGTTAACAACAGTTCCAATAACGGCACAACGGTTCTGTGGCTGTCGGCATGTTGTCAACAACAGTTCCAATAACGGGACAACGGGTCCGTGGCTGTCGGCCTGTTGTCAACAACAGTTCCAATAACGGGACAACGGGTCCGTGACTGTCGGCCTGTTGTCAACAACAGTTCCAATAACGGGACAACGGGTCCGTGACTGTCGGCCTGTTGTTAACAACAGTTCCAATAACGGGACAACGGGTCCGTGGCTGTTGGCCTGTTGTCAACAACAGTTCCAATAACAGGACAACGGGTCCGTGACTGTCGGCCTGTTGTCAACAACAGTTCCAATAACGGGACAACGGGTCCGTGACTGTCGGCCTGTAGTCAACAACAGTTCCAATAACGGGACAACGGGTCCGTGACTGTCGGCCTGTTGTCAACAACAGTTCCAATAACGGGACAATGGGTCCGTGACTGTCGGCCTGTTGTCAACAACAGTTCCAAAAAAGGCGAAAACGGGTCCGTGGCTGTCGGCCTGTTGTTAGCAACAGTTCCAATAACGGGTCCGTGGCTGTCGGCCTGTTGTCAACAACAGTTCCAAAAAAAGGGGACAACGAGTCTGGCTCTCGGACTTTTGTCAACAACAGTTCCAAAAAGGAGACAACGGGTGTGTGGTTGTCGGCCTGTTGTCAACAACAGTTCCAAAAAAGAGACAACGGGTGTGTGGCTCTCGGACTGTTGTCAACAACAATTCCAATAATGAGACAACGGGTCCGTGGCTGTCGGCCTGTTGTCAACAACAGTTCCAATAACGGGACAACGGATCCGTGACTGTCGGCCTGTTGTCAACAACAGTTCCAATAACGGGACAACGGGTGTGTGGCTGTCGGTCTGTTGTTAACAACAGTTCCAATAACGGCACAACGGTTCTGTGGCTGTCGGCATGTTGTCAACAACAGTTCCAATAACGGGACAACGGGTCCGTGGCTGTCGGTCTGTTGTCAACAACAGTTCCAATAACGGGACAACGGGTCAATGACTGTCGGCCTGTTGTCAACAACAGTTACAATAACGGGACAACGGGTCCGTGACTGTCGGCCTGTTGTTAACAACAGTTCCAATAAAGGGACAACGGGTCCGTGGCTGTTGGCCTGTTGTCAACAACAGTTCCAAAAAAGGCGAAAACGGGTCCGTGACTGTCGGCCTGTTGTCAACAACAGTTCCAATAACGGGACAACGGGTCCGTGGCTGTCGGCCTGTTGTTAGCAACAGTTCCAATAACGGGTCCGTGGCTGTCGGCCTGTTGTCAACAACAGTTCAAAAAAAAGGGGACAACGAGTCTGGCTCTAGGACTTTTGTCAACAACAGTTCCAAAAAGGAGACAACGGGTGTGTGGTTGTCGGCCTGTTGTCAACAACAGTTCCAAAAAAGAGACAACGGGTGTGTGGCTCTCGAACTGTTGTCAACAACAATTCCAATAACGAGACAACGGGTCCGTGGCTGTCGGCCTGTTGTCAACAACAGTTCCAATAACGGGACAACGGATCCGTGACTGTCGGCCTGTTGTCAACAACAGTTCCAATAACGGGACAACGGGTCCGTGACTGTCGGCCTGTAGTCAACAACAGTTCCAATAACGGGACAACGGGTCCGTGACTGTCGGCCTGTTGTCAACAACAGTTCCAATAACGGGACAATGGGTCCGTGACTGTCGGCCTGTTGTCAACAACAGTTCCAAAAAAGGCGAAAACGGGTCCGTGGCTGTCGGCCTGTTGTTAGCAACAGTTCCAATAACGGGTCCGTGGCTGTCGGCCTGTTGTCAACAACAGTTCCAAAAAAAGGGGACAACGAGTCTGGCTCTCGGACTTTTGTCAACAACAGTTCCAAAAAGGAGACAACGGGTGTGTGGTTGTCGGCCTGTTGTCAACAACAGTTCCAAAAAAGAGACAACGGGTGTGTGGCTCTCGGACTGTTGTCAACAACAATTCCAATAACGGGACAATGGGTCCGTGGCTGTCGGCCTGTTGTCAACAACAGTTCCAATAACGGGACAATGGGTCCGTGACTGTCGGCCTGTTGTCAACAACAGTTCCAATTACGGGACAACGGGTCCGTGACTGTCGGCCTGTTGTCAACAACAGTTCCAATAACGGGAAAACGGGTCCGTGACTGTCGGCCTGTTGTCGACAACAGTTCCAATAAAGGGACAACGGTTCCGTGGCTGTCGGTCTGTTGTTAACAACAGTTCCAATAACGGGACAACGGGTCCGTGACTGTCGGCCTGTTGTCAACAACAGTTCCAATAACGGGACAACGGGTCCGTGACTGTCGGCCTGTTTTCAACAACAGTTCCAATAACGGGAAAACGGGTCCGTGACTGTCGGCCTGTTGTCAAGAACTGTTCCAATAACGGGACAACGGTTCTGCGACTGTCGGCCTGTTTTCAACAAGTTCCAATAACGGGACAACGGTTCTGTGACTGTCAGCCTGTTGTCAACAACAGTTCCAATAACGGGACAACGGGTCCGTGACTGTCGGCCTGTTGTCAACAACGGTTCCAATAACGGGACAACGGGTCCGCCACTGTCGGCCTGTTGTCAAAAACAGTTCCAATAACGGGACAACGGGTCAATGACTTTCGGCCTGTTGTCAACAACAGTTCCAATAACGGGACAACGGGTGTGTGGCTGTCGGTCTGTTGTTAACAACAATTCCAATAACGACACAACGGTTCTGTGGCTGTCGGCATGTTGTCAACAACAGTTCCAATAACGGGACAACGGGTCCGTGGCTGTCGGTCTGTTGTCAACAACAGTTCCAATAACGGGACAACGGGTCCGCGACTGTCGGCCTGTTGTTAACAACAGTTCCAATAACGGGACAACGGGTACGTGGCTGTCGGCCTGTTGTTAGCAACAGTTCCAATAACGGGTCCGTGGCTGTCGGCCTGTTGTCAACAATAGTTCCAAAAAAAGGGGACAACGAGTCTGGCTCTCGGACTTTTGTCAACAACAGTTCCAAAAAGGAGACAACGGGTGTGTGGTTGTCGGCCTGTTGTCAACAACAGTTCCAAAAAAGAGACAACGGGTGTGTCGCTCTCGGACTGTTGTCAACAACAATTCCAATAACGAGACAACGGGTCCGTGGCTGTCGGCCTGTTGTCAACAACAGTTCCAATAACGGGACAACGGATTCGTGACTGTCGGCCTGTTGTCAACAACAGTTCCAATAACGGGACAACGGGTGTGTGGCTGTCGGTCTGTTGTTAACAACAGTTCCAATAAAGGCACAACGGTTCTGTGGCTGTCGGCATGTTGTCAACAACAGTTCCAATAACGGGACAACGGGTCCGTGGCTGTCGGTCTGTTGTCAACAACAGTTCCAATAACGGGACAACGGGGCCGCGACTGTCGGCCTGTTGTTAACAACAGTTCCAATAACGGGACAACGGGT
>JAHLWY010002214.1:0-13032 GCA_020002185.1 Paraescarpia echinospica
TTTCCAGCTCTCGACAATGTTTTATTAACTGATTAGCCTGTGTAAATAATGGTTAGAATGTCATGGTTTTATGACGTCTCATATTCAATTAGTCATCATTTTTCCGAATATTATCGCCGAACTGACCTTTTGTATACTGGCGTTGATGGTTCTCTTATATATGTGTAATGTCACGTAAAATAATCGATGTAGACGATATATACGTCTTTGTTCACCTTATTAGAACATGTGTGTACATATAATACTGCATTGAAATCTAAAGGAAAATGTATTGATACAAGTTTCTGATCGTGGATGCTTATGTAACAAAAAGTAGCCGTACACAATATATCGCTGTACAATGAAGTCGACGGTGTTGTCCATAACTGAACCTCGCGTTTAATTTAAGCGAAGGGTGGTAAAAAGCGTTATTGTTATAACGGATTAATTAGTACAATATCTCCGATCTCGATCTGCCTACAGTAGATTAACGAACGTTGCTCCAAATCTCTATGATTTATGGTCTTACACTCAACGGATTGTCGTCACGACGCCTCTGCGACCGGAAATCGACGTACGAGAACGACGTAATCGCACCGAGGCTGGCATCGGAAACCCGACATACGAACAATACCCCCTTCCTGTGATGGCCGAGAATAGCCATCCTGTATCGTTCTGAATTCCGCAACGCGGTGTTATGATGCGATGGACGATGAACGATGCAAAGCGCGACGGTATGGGTGATCCTACAGCCAAGAAAGGTCATCGCGCATATATAGCACCTCGCATTGTGTCTCATATACAGCGTCTCGTCGTACATCACAGAACGCATCCCATTGCGTAACGCGTAATCACACATCACATTGCCAAATTTAGAAGTACGTATCGATATCGATATGCCTTTCTTTGGCACCATAGCGTCTCATAGATTCATACAATCACATCTATAAAGAATCACACCTATAAAGACTGATATATTTCATGACTTCATTTTGTTAAATCAATAATTCGTGAGAGAAGCATTACCAGGAAGGCAAAATGGATCATTGTAAGCGCACGGCGACCAGCTTTGTCCAAGCAGTAATATCACCTTACTATAATTTATCTACCCCTAATATAATTAACAAAACTATGACACACCAATACCCATTATCATGCGATGAACAAGCATAAAGAATAGTTTGCTTATTTAGTACATAAATCCCCCGTAACCTGATTCCTCGTAATCTGACATATCATCGGTATCGATATATAGCCATTAATAAAGTCAATTGAACCGACAGTTTCAGCAACTAAGCGCAATTTTTTTCATTAAACGCATGTAGATTGTAGTCTAATAAAAATTCTACTATTTAAAGTATTCACGCATTATATATTTTATTACCAACTATAATAGAAGTTAACATATTTTTCAATGGTCTAAATTAATTTCATAGGAATCTTTAATCAAAACAATCAAAACAAAGACTGATGAGACGAAACATTTTAAATTAAGAAATTTATTTACAGCATGATGGATATCTGGACGGTCACATATAATTATGCAGTTGAATCCCTCAAAGTGGTCACTTCTTTGAAACGGCCGTCCCAGAATAGCGTCCACTTTATAAAAAATAAGTTATATATAGAACAATGCCCCGTCCCTAACACTGGTCAAAACACTTTACACTTTACTCCTGACAGACCTGTCCAATCGAACACCATCTCGACTTCTCTGGGAAGCATTCAGCCACATTGCAATTTGTTCGCGATTAGTATTCCTACTCAAATGTCCACCACTGTATATAGCCAGGTACTCATTCATAAAGCTGAACGAACATGAACAACGCAGAATGAACGAGTTTGCCCAATGATCAACACAGCAGCACAGGATTCGATCCCAGTTTCGTTCGATTGTGGTTCTATTGAACATTGATGAGCGAATAGTTGATTGCGTCGTTAGAGTACAGCATACACACTGGTATATTACCATATTGTACACACAATTTCATGCGTACAACCAGCGCTGACATATATTGGTCCTACGTATACTACGTCCTAAAGTACATGTCACACTACGTCCTAAAGCATGTCATACTACGTCCTAAAGTACATGTCACACTACGTCCTAAAGTACATGTCACACTACGTCCTAAAGTACATGTCACACTACGTCATAAAGAACATGTCACACACGAATGGCCACAATAACCTTATCAGGAAATGCCACTTAATTACACATAAGCATCAATGCCAATCGCTAATATACAACAATAATATCAAATGTACAAATTAAAACATGTGACACAGTACACTATTCACTGGATCGTGACACAGAGTGGAACCTCGTTAATGAGAAATAAAAATGTGTTACTCAATGTATATGTCCGGATTAACGAATTTTGCTTAGAATATACGGGTCCAGTGTTGTGATTGGGCTTTCTTCAGAGTTGACGCCCACAATGTGGCAAAACACCGAGGTCATGTATGGCCGCAACCATAGCCAATTCACTGTAACAGTTCCGGGCTGGCGGTGACGAGTCGTCCACCGCCTGAAGGTGATGTCTCTGAAAACAGACACAACGTATTCTGAAGACAAGACTTTACACCGCGCCATTGGTACTTGAATGCACAAACTCGGGCATAAATGTGAACATAGCAAAATACGCCAAAGAAAGAAAATACGCGGCATTTAAAACTGTCCATCAAAGACAACTCTACCGATATGCATCGTTTGTAAATAATTGCACAAATGCAAGACAGAGACAGTGTCATAACGTAAACAAAACAATGGTCGTTCAAACTATCGGTATACACATAAATTACATTAATAAACATCACCTTACTGTAATGCGTGAATTAACTAATTAATCAATTCACTTGGGTACATAACAATTGGTTAATTGTTTACGTAACACAACAAACCTTAATTATCTAACAGTGAAATTGATCCGCCAAGCCACTGAAGTATATTGAGAATCTGTACTCGATGTTTTGAGACGACCCCTCGATCTATTTATAGTAGCGTCTGACACTTAATTAATATTGACACCTGCCGAAGTGACATCTGGCTGCGACACATTAATTTAATCGGGGAGATGATTAATTAAAATGTGGGGTTACTCAATAACTTCAAACCTGACGGAATATTAAAACATGAACATATATTTGTAAATCATTATAATTATCATTGTGTATAAATCATTATAATTATTGTTGTGTATAAATCATTAATTATTATTGTGTATAAATAATTATAGTTAGTGTTGTGTATAAATCATTATAATTGTTGTTGTGTTTAAATCATTATAATTATTGTTGTGTTTAAATCACGATATTATTGTTGTGTATAAATCATTATAATTTTGTTGTGTATAAGTTCGGTCTGAGATGAAATGTTTTAAATTTGAATGTTGTGTTAGTTAACCCCTGAAAGGTAGTTACCCGCTGACCGATGACGTCACGCCAGAAAGTGCGTGACGTGAGCGGGTGACTTGTGACCGGTTGTGAGGAAAATCACATACGTTGATTGTAGTTGTTTACCTGTGGCCGGTGTCGGACGAGTATACGGCAACAGACGACGTATGTTGTCTTCAGCGTGTTGTTCAAGGCGTTGTAGTTCCGTCAGGTCCCTGGCCCAGTCCCCCTCGCGCGCCTTTACACGCCGGGCCACATCATGGATCCGGGCCAGATACCCCTGCCACCAGGCCAGTGTGTCGACCCGGGACTCTCCCGGTGAGTGCTGCAGGTCGAGTCTACAACAAGACACGTCTACGTCAACTGTCGTCTCTCGCCGTCACACGTCAACCTACGAGTGGCGCACTCTAGCGGGCACCCACGGCTTACACGACGTCATCATGTTACAAATCAAGTTAGGGTCATATTTGCGTGGTCAGTTTGGGAGTGGTCAGGGGCCGAGTGACGCCGCCTGGTAGACACTGCAGCAGTGGGTCGTCTGTTGTACGTGACAGAAGCCAACTGTTGGCGTGACGTCACGTACGTTACTGTGACTGTTGTGTGAGATAAAGTGTACAAGTTAAGTCGACGTTGGAGTTGAGTGATCCTACAACGACACGAAGGACTCGTCCTTTAACACGACAACGACAGAGTCAGTCACTCGAGATACGTAACCCTGGTGTTAATATCTCATTACTGATAGACTGTAACATACAGCAGTAATATACATAAACATTGAAACAATATTAACAAGTCGTCCTCGGGTTTAATATCACGTCACTGATTAGACTGTAACAAGAGAAACACACATAAACATTGTTACACTGTGAGGGTGTCACCCCGTCTCTTGATTAGACTGTAACAAGAGAAACACTCATTAACATTGTTACACTGTGAGGGAGTCACCCCGTCTCTTGATTAGACTGTAACAAGACAAACACACATAAACATTGTCACACTGTCAGAGCGTCACCCCGTCTCTTGATTAGACTGTAACAAGAGACACACACATAAACATTGTTACACTGTGAGAGCGTCACCCCGTCTCTTGATTAGACTGTAACAAGAGAAACACACATCAACATTGTTACACTGGGAGAGCGTCACCCTGTCTCTTGATTAGACTGTAACAAGAGAAACACACATAAACATTGTTACACAGCGAGAACGTCACCCCGTCTCTTGATTATACTGTAGAAAGAGAAACACACATAAACATTGTTACACCGTGAGAGCGTCACCCCGTCTCTTGATTAGACTGTAACAAGAGAAACACACATAAACATTGTTACACTGTGAGTAGCGTCACCGTCACCCCGTCTCTTGATTAGACTGTAACAAGAGAAACACACATAAACATTGTTACACTGTGAGAGCGTCACCCCGTCTCTTGTTTAGACTGTAACAAGAGAAACACACATCAACATTGTTACACTGTGAGAGCGTCACCCCGTCTCTTGATTAAACTGTAACAAGAGAAACACACACAAACATTGTTACACTGTGAGAGCGTCACCCCATCTCTTGTTTAGACTGTAACAAGAGAAACACACATCAACATTGTTACACTGTGAGAGCGTCACCCCGTCTCTTGATTAGACTGCAACAAGAGAAACACACATCAACATTGTTACACTGTGAGAGCATCACCCCGTCTCTTGTTTAGACTGTAACAAGAGAAACACACATCAACATTGTTACACTGTGAGAGCGTCACCCCGTCTCTTGATTAAACTGTAACAAGAGAAACACACACAAACATTGTTACACTGTGAGAGCGTCACCCCGTCTCTTGATTAGACTGTAACAAGAGAAACACACATAAACATTGTTACACTGTGAGAGCGTCACCCCGTCTCTTGATTAGACTGTGACAAGAGAAACACACATAAACATTGTTACACTGTGAGAGCATCACCCCATCTCTTGTTTAGACTGTAACAAGAGAAACACACATCAACATTGTTACACTGTGAGAGCGTCACCCCGTCTCTTGATTAAACTGTAACAAGAGAAACACACATCAACATTGTTACACTGTGAGAGCGTCACCCCGTCTCTTGATTAGACTGTAACAAGAGAAACACAAATAAACATTGTTACACAGTGGGAGCGTCACCCCGTCTCTTGATTAGAATGTAACAAGAGAAACACACATAAACATTGTTACACTGTGAAAGCACCACCCCGTCTCTTGTTTAGACTGTAACAAGAGAAACACACATCAACATTGTTACACTGTGAGAGCGTCACCCCGTCTCTTGATTAGACTGAAACAAGAGAAACACACATAAACATTGTTTCACTGTGAGAGCGTCACCCCATCTCTTGATTAGACTGTAACAAGAGAAACACACATCATCACTGTTACACTGTGAGTGTGTCACCCCGTCTCTTGATTAGACTGTAACAAGAGAAACACACATAAACATTGTTACACAGTGAGAGCGTCACCCCTTCTCTTGATTAAACTGTAACAATAGAAACACACATACATATTGTTACACTGTGAGAGCGTCACCCCGTCTCTTGATTAGACTGTAACAAGAGAAACACACATAAACATTGTTACACTGTGAGAGCGTCACCCCGTCTCTTGTTTAGACTGCAACAAGAGAAACACACATCAACATTGTTACACTGTGAGAGCGTCACCCCGTCTCTTGATTAAACTGTAACAAGAGAAACACACATAAACATTGTTACACTGTGAGAGCGTCACCCCGTCTCTTGATTAGACTGTAACAAGAGAAACACAGATCAACATTGTTACACTGGGAGGGCGTCACCCCGTCTCTTGATTAGAATGTAACAAGAGAAACACACATAAACATTGTTACACGGTGAGAGCGTCACCCCGTCTCTTGATTAGACTGTAACAAGAGAAACACACATAAATATTATTACACTGTGAGAGCGTCACCCCGTCTCTTGATTACACTGTAACAATATAAACACACATAAACATTGTTACACTGTGAGAGCGTCACCCCGTCTCTTGTTTAGACTGTAACAAGAGAAACACACATCAACATTGTTACACTGTGAGAGCGTCACCTCGTCTCTTGATTAGACTGTAACTAGAGAAACACACATCAACATTGTTACACTGTGAGAGCATCAACCCGTCTCTTGTTTAGACTGTAACAAGAGAAACACACATCAACATTGTTACAATGTGAGAGCGTCACCCCGTCTCTTGATTAAACTGTAACAAGAGAAACACATATAAACATTGTTACACTGTGAGAGCGTCACCCCGTCTCTTGATTAGACTGTAACAAGAGAAACACACATCAACATTGTTACACTGGGAGGGCGTCACCCCGTCTCTTGATTAGAATGTAACAAGAGAAACACACATAAACATTGTTACACGGTGAGAGCGTCACCCCGTCTCTTGATTAGACTGTAACAAGAGAAACACACATAAACATTGTTACACTGTGAGAGCGTCACCCCGTCTCTTGTTTAGACTGTAACATGAGAAACACACATCAACATTGTTACACTATGAGAGCGTCACCTCGTCTCTTGATTAGACTGTAACAGGAGAAACACACATAAACATTTTTACACTGTGAGGGCGTCACCCCATCTCTTGAATAGAATGTAACAAGAGCAACACACATAAACATTGTTACACTGTGAGGGCGTCACCCCGTCTCTTGATTAGACTGTAACAAGAGAAACACACATCAACATTTTTACACTGTGAGGGCGTCACCCCGTCTCTTGATTAGACTGTAACAAGAGAAACACACATCAACATTGTTACACTGTGAGGGCGTCACCCCGTCTCTTGATTAGACTGTAACAAGAGAAACACACATAAACATTGTTACACTGTGAGAGCGTCACCCCGTCTCTTGATTAGACTGTAACAAGAAAAACACACATAAACATTGTTACACTGTGAGGGCATCACCCCGTCTCTTGATTAGACTGTAACAAGAGAAACACACATCAACATTGTTACACTGTGAGGGCGTCACCCCGTCTCTTGATTAGACTGTAACAAGAGAAACACACATCAACATTGTTACACTGTGAGGGCATCACCCCGTCTCTTGATTAGACTGTAACAAGAGAAACACACATCAACATTGTTACACTCTGAGAGCGTCACCCCGTCTCTTGATTAGACTGTAACAAGAGAAACACACATAAACATTGTTACACTGTGAGGGCATCACCCCGTCTCTTGCACCCAGCCTCAGTTGACGTCTTTCATCTTCTCCCAGTCGCCACTCGTCTTTATTGCCGCAGGGGAAAGTCACTTGTAAAATGTTTGTCTCAACAGATTAGAAATTAGTAATCTTTATCTTTAAAACAATATTTAGAATAACATTTATTTCTGAAACAATCATCAGTACAAATATTGGTGATAATAAAATGTGTTGGAGATGATAATATAACTAATACTAATAATAATGCTTTGCTTTGTGCGAGTAGTCGTGCCACACTGACATGTATTTCAGAAAGGAGTGTAGAAGGAGATAAATGCGACGTGATCAAAAGTGACACGTTTTTTAGCAGCGACATTAATTTTAACAGCAGAAACTTGATAAAGTGGTCGATGTCGCCAGGTATAGGTGATCTTTGACCTGGGACAATCAGTAAGTCGACGTGTCACTTACTCAAGCCAGGTCAGTTTGGGGAGTGACTCGAGAACGACTGAGACAACAGCGACAGCGTCGACGTCATCCACGTAGTTGGACGACAACCTGCCGACAACAGATCGTCTCGTACAGCGTCGGCGACAAGTGTCACTCTCAAGGCACTAGCGTCTCATGACACCAACACTTGTTCGTGTACGTGCGTGCGTGGGTGTTCATGCGTGCTATGTTCGTGCATCTATGTGTTCGTGCGTGTGGGTGTTCATGGATGCACGTATTCGTGTGAGCACGTGTGAGCGCGTGCATGTGTTCGTGTATAAGTTTGCACGTGTATATGTTCGTGCATGCATGAATTTGTGCATGTGTTCGTGCATATGTTCGTGCATGAGTTACGCATGTGCTCGTGTGTGCATGCGTTCGTGCGTGTGTTCCTGCATGTGTTGGTGCATGTGTTCGTGCATGTGCTCGTGTGTGTGCTCCTGCGTGCGTGTGTTGGTGGGTGTGTTCGTGCATGTGTTCTTGCATGTGTTCGTGCATGTGTTCGTTCGTATGTGTGTGCGTGTGTTCATGCGTGTGTTCGTGCGTGTGTGTGTTGGTGCGTGTGTGTGTATGCAATGTGATATCACTGAGCACAACGTCTTGAGCCCGGAAGCAGCTGCCAGAGCAATCGTCAGCGTCGACACGTCGTCGGTGTAGACTGGTGTAGACTGTTCAACAACAAACACTTGTTTACTTCTGACAACACTCGGGTGTAAACACAGACAAATATATAATATCGAAATGTTACGGCATTTGTCAGGATTTACATCATCGTCCAGACATTCCTTAATACTTGCATTTGTTCGTATTTGTGTAACAATGACAACATTATTGTAGTTAGTCTACAGTGAACACGCGAATGACATTGTCACTTCGCTGTAACGTACAAACCTTATCTTCTGTAGCCAGGGCGCCTTCAGCAGACACTCCGTCAACGCTCTGTCTGGGGCCGCCCCGTGGAAGTTGTTCAAGTCGAGGCTGTGAACATGAAACAAACTGTCAACATGCACGTCGATGTGTCCAGAAATCACCTTTCTACATCGTTACTACCGTTATTGGGCCCTACTGGTTAATGGTCTCCGAACGTAGACAGTCTGCATTTAATACCAATACATTATTACCAGCACGAGTCAGGACTTACCTTGAGAAAGGCAAAACGTGCCCAACACACTAAATAAAGTACGTAACATATCATCGACCATATATATAACAGGCAGATTTTAGAAACAATGCCGCGACCACGTCAGTAGTAAAGGAGGTTAAGTAGCGGGGATGGTGTCGCGTCGCGGAGCAAGATCCCATGTTAAGAGGTAGGGATTTTGCTCTTTGCTCTGCTCCTCGACAAAGTTAAGGATTATGCAAATGTGGTCGCCTCATTTGCATAAATGCCCTTATTTGGGCATTGTGAGCGTGGTTAGTTATACAGTTGACCAATCACGAGCGAGCTGAGCATTGTGGGTAAAGTCGAATTGACCAATCACGAGCGAGTTGGGCATTGTGGGCGTGGCTAATTATGCAAATGACCTTATATGGGCATTGTGTGCGTGACTAGTTATACAATTGACCAATCACGAGCGAGCTGGGCCTTGTGTGCGTGGCTAGTTCCGACCCCGGGCTAAAGTATAGGGAATTTTATCGCAAAGGTATCCGACCCCTTTTTGGATTTTTATTCCATGTTAAAGCATAGGGAATTTTCACCCCATGTTAAAGTATAGGAGCTATTGTCGCAAAGGTATCCGACCACTTTTCGAATTTGTTATCCCATGTTAAAGAATAGGCCATTTTTATTGCAAAGATGTGCGACCACTTTTTGAATAAAATAAAATATACCAAACAGTATTTGAATATGTCACACACGAGATTGCTTGACCCGTAGGCCGAGGCTCCGCCACAGAACCGAGCCCTTATTTGTTTGACAATGACATGTCGAAAATGTGGTGTTATAATAAGGCGTAATGTATATCAAAAGGGTTATAAATTCAACGGAGATCGTTTTGTCTGAAGTAATGTATACGAAATGTAGACTACATATAGGACTATGTTATATCAGGGCCTATAGCCTCGTTTTTTTCGAACAGAGTGATCATTTTGGAATTAGACCTTTGATGTACTCGAGATGTGTCTGGGCATGTTTGTTTGTTTGTTTGTTGATGTCATCAAACTGCTACGCACAGTAATTTTGTACCCGAGGTTGACTTGGTTAATCAGATAGTGCTTTGGTTAGCCATTGTTTTGAGCTTTCGTGCTTGAATATAATCCCATCATTTGATGTTATGGTCATTGTCGTTATAGCGAGTGAAAAATTACCCTGTTAACTGGTATGAACTGGTATGAACTCGTAATGACTGCTCTGTGACTGTGTGTTGGAAGAACATCTCTATATTTGGCCCGTGTTAAAACATACGAGATATCAGTATTTGTACTTACCAACCATCGATATCCTGTTTGTAAACTGTTTTGATGGTGTATTTCCTGTTCAAGTCTCATCTATTTAAATAAACACGCTATGCGCGATGCACAATGTCGACTCGGTGGCCTTGAAACCAAAGAGCCTATATCAATGCAAGACGGTGCAGTGCTCGCTATCTACATTGTTCGAGGAAAGTGAAGCGTCATGTTAGAACAATAGACTAGTGTATTAGCTATCGTTTGTAAGAACTATATCGAGCACAGGGTATAAACAACCCAGTATATCCCTTTGAACTATAACATTAGCTAACATACGACATTTGTACTTACCCAACTTTGTTCTTATACCAATATAGTTAATACTCTTTTGTGAGAATGTGGTTGGCTCTGAAAAGAACCGTTTAAATATAAACAACAAACAGCAGCGACGATAAACATCCGTTGAAGAGTTAAGCACGTCGATAGTAAAGGGACAAAGGCAGTGCTGTGATATTCCGACATTCGTTGAATATTTAAGCACGTCGTTAGTAAAGGGACAAAGGCAGTGCTGTGATATTCCGACATTCGTTGAATATATAAGCACGTCGGTAGTAAGAGAACGAAGGCAGTGACGAAATATATATCACACCACACTTCCTGACGAGATATACCAGTACACGCTAGGGTCTCTACACGGTAAATCTAGAAACAAAAACGGCTCTTTTCAGAGCCAACCCCATTTTCACAAAAGAGTATAATGCTAAATGAATTCGGATAAGTATGTCTGTGTATCGTTCAGTAGAGATGTCAGCCAGTTATGTATGTGTAGTTCAGTACACATACATTAACCACTTATGTCTGTATACAGTTACGTATGTATGTGTAGTTCATTAGAGACGTTACATGGTAATGTCTGTGTATAGTTCACGAAAAAACTGTGCAAACCATATCTTGGCTCTTTACTGAATCCACAAAGCAAACTTTGACTAGTGAGAGGTACGAACCAATCATTCAAACAAATTTGTCTGACAATTGAAACATCAAACACTTATAACAACGAGTTGCAAGAACCAACCTTGTATGATTCTCTTCAGGCCACCGAATACAATTTTCTTAACCTATACGTATGTATGTATATATATATATATATATATATATATATATGTGCGAACCATGTTGTCAACTCGGCGGCCTTAACACCAAAGATCCTATATCAAGGCAAGACGGTGCAGTGCTCGCAATCTACATTGTTCGAGGAAAGTGAAGCATCATGTTAGAACAGTACAGGTACATAATAACCTCCCAGATAAGATGTACCAGTATTTATATAGTTTACCGTATTAAGGATCAAGTGTACAAATGTCCATTAGAACGTTTTTATCTTTTTTCGTACTATAGTATTTAAATTCGTGCTTCTTCGGTAAAACCTTCCAAACTTGCTTCTGTCGTAAAACAACTAACCTGGCATGGGTAACCGAAAACGAACTCATAGATTCAACAGTTATGTTAACCACTTATGTCTATGTGTAGTTCAGTACAGATATGTTAACCACTTATGTATCTGTGTAGTTCAGTACAGATACGTTAACAAGTTATGTCTGTGTAGTTCTGTAGAGATGATAGCCACTTATGTCTGTGTAGTTCAGTTAATATAATCAGACCAACTAGTGGTGCAAACGAAACACTATGCTTTGACCAACACGTGTCACGAATTGAACTTAGATCAACTAGATACATCACACGAGACTATGACACGTCACACGAGAGTACCGACGAGACAAGAGACGAGACTATGACCGAGATACGTCACGAGACTACGGATGGCACATCACACGAGACAACGGATGACACATCACACGAGAATACCGACGAGACAAGAGACGAGACTATGACCGATATATGTCACGAGACTTCGGATGACACGTCACACGAGAGTACCGACGAGACAAGAGACGAGACTATGACCGAGATATGTCACGAGACTACGGATGACACATCACACGAGACTTCGGATGACACATCACACGAGAGTACCGACGAGACAAGATATGAGACTATGACCGAGATATGTCACGAGACTACGGATGACACGAGACTACGGATGACACATCACACGAGAATACGGACGAGACACGAGATATGTCACGAGACTACGGATTACACATCACACGAGACTATGGCCGAGATATGTCACGAGACTTCGGATGACACATCACACGAGAGTACAAACGAAACAAGAGATATGTCACGAGACTACGGATGACACATCACACGAGACTATGACCGAGATATATCACGAGACTTAGGATGACACGTCACACGAGAGTACCGACGAGACAAGAGACGAGACAATGACCGAGATATGTCACGAGACTACGTTTACAAGAGAGTACCGACGAGTCAAGAGACGAGACTATGACCGAGATATGTCACGAGAATGTGGCCGAGATATGTCACGAGACTATGACCGAGATATGTCACGAGACTAAGGATGACAACGCGTCCATCTCTAGCCCTCCTCCTCCTCCTCCTCCTCCTCAACGCGTCCATCTCTAGCCCTCCTCCTCCTCCT
>JAHLWY010002215.1:0-13030 GCA_020002185.1 Paraescarpia echinospica
AAAAAGCGAAAAATGTATGGTTCTCATCTGTGATAAATGCACACACAAAAATTCATCATAAAAAATCATCAGCGGTAGAGATCAAAGAAACAGCAATGCTTAGAATATCTCTGTATGCGAGTTGCAGCAATTGATTTTACTATGCATTGTTTTTGAAAATTACAAAAAAGTGGGACTGTTCATCCAAAAAGCGAGAAATAGCAGAATCAGTAGGAGAAAGCCATAACGTTGACCACAACGCTGGCCTGGAAGAACTACCATTACATTTCACCGGAACACACCGAGTACATGAGCTTGAGCGTGATGAGATCTCTGAAGACTGGATGTTTGACAAACACAATGTGCCACACATGGATGTGGAGGTCCTGGCCATAGGACACAAGGGTG
Organism: Paraescarpia echinospica; assembly: GCA_020002185.1. Taxonomy (NCBI): domain Eukaryota; kingdom Metazoa; phylum Annelida; class Polychaeta; order Sabellida; family Siboglinidae; genus Paraescarpia; species Paraescarpia echinospica. The sequence continues at coordinate 388 of JAHLWY010002215.1, forward strand.
GGTGACGCGGCCTTGGAGTGACACGCTGACTCGAGCAGACACACCGGGCCAGTGTGGGCCACCACAGACTCACTCATCAACTCAACTTTGGCATACAGCAGACAGATCTGAAACATACAACACTGTATCTAGACTCATCAACTCAATTTTTGCATACATCAGACAGATATGAAACACACAACACTGTATTTAGACTCATCAACACAACCTTCGCATACAGCAGACGGATCTGAAACACAACACTGTATCTAGACTCATCAACTCAACTTTCGCATACAGCAGATGGATCTGAAACACACAACACTGTATTTAGACTCATCAACACAACCTTCACATACAGCAGACGGATCTGAAACACAACACTGTATCTAGACTCATCAACTCAACTTTCGCATACAGCAGATGGATCTGAAACACACAACACTGTATTTAGACTCATCAACACAACCTTCGCATACAGCAGACGGATCTGAAACACAACACTGTATCTAGACTCATCAACTCAACTTTCGCATACAGCAGACGGATCTGAAACACACAACACTCATCAACTAAACTTTCGCATACAGCAGACGGATCTGAAACACACAACACTGTATTTAGACTCATCAACACAACCTTTGCATACAGCAGACGGATCTGAAACACACAACACTGTATCTAGACTCATCAACTCAACTTTCGCATACAGCAGATGGATCTGAAACACACAACACTGTATCTAGGCTCATTCATCAACTCAACCTATGCATACAGCAGACGGTTCTGAAACACACAACACTGTATATACAACAGCATACTTCTGTTTCTGACATCATGAGAAGTATAAAGATAAGTTCTTATATAGCGCAGTATCCAGTCGTCAGGACTGCTCAAAGTGCTTTCCACTTTACTCCCCGACAGATCTATTCAATCGAACATCATCTCAACTTTTCTCGGACGTATTCAGCCATGCTGCAATTAATGTGCAAAGACTATTAACTCACTAATATCTACCATTATCTATAGCCAGATACTCATCCATACATCTGAGTGAACTGAAGCAGTGTAGAGTGAACGGACTTGTCCAAGGTTTGACATGGCATCACAGGATTCGAACCCGGATTCTCTCGGTTGAGAATCTGATGCTCCAGCCAAAGCCAAGTACATACATTTGTTTATTGTTTTTTGCCACTGTTTATTGTTTTTGTCTTTGTTTATTGCCGCAATTTGTGGTAATACATATCATGTTCATTTTGTCACAAAATATTAGGTGGCAAAATTGTGACAATAAAATATAGAGGATTACATTTGTAGCTACCGTAGTATAATCAACGAGTGCCTCTGCTCTTTCCTGATAAAACGCATGCTTTTATGTACTTCACATCTTGTCAATTTTTACCAAAACAAGGACTTAATTTTATGCCGAAAACAGACTCCAACTCAATTTCCCTGGTAAGCAATCAACCCCAGTGCCATTACTGCATGAATGCTAACATGAATCCACCACAAAACAGGCACATATTGTGAGACATGGGCCGGAAAAATAACCTTGTTTATTTTTGTAAAGACTAACTGCTGCAAGGATTAGGATAAAGGGTCTAATGTATTACAGCAGGGCCACTATGACAGAAACAGAACTATTTGATCTACATTACCTGACCATTCGCCAGACCAGTGAAGATAAAGGACTTCTTCCTGGCTTGGTCCATGTTATCCTGTCAGCAAACATCATTTCATCATCAACAAAGGCAAACACCGGCATCCCGAGCAGTTATAATTATTACTATCAACTTACTGCTGTGTGTCGTATAACGATCTGTCAACATTATCATTGGATGGTCGTAATAGGAGTATCGTTAGCGTTGGACGGTCGTAATAGGAGTATAATTATCGTTGGGTGGTCGTAATAGGAGTATCATTATCGTTGGATGGTCATAATAGGAGTATCATTATCATTGGGTGGTCGTAATAGGAGTATAATTACAATTGGGTGGTCGTAATAGGAGTATCATTATCATTGGGTGGTCGTAATAGGAGTATCATTTCTGAGAGTATTATGAATGGATGGCCACTTTATCAACGTTTAATTTATAAAAAGGCAGATCTTATTGTTGGAAGCCATCTACAAATTATGTACGCGTGAGCGAACAGTGATTGCATATGCTGTGCATACATGTGGGTATTGGGTTAACTGCATACTATTTGTAAGGCAGACCCACCACGCACACAGAGGGAGTCGGCTCAGATACGCACTATGTACAACAGGAAGGTCATTTCTCCAGGTCTTATTTTTGAATAATCATGATTTTTACCTTCGGGATCTTGTACGTTTGTGTGCGTGTGCACATGCTCTCATATACATTGCATGTTGTGTGCATGGTGTGTGCATGCGTGTGTGGTGCGAGTGTGCATGTCTAAGGATTAGTACTGCTAAGGCCATACATGCCAGGCAGATAGGATTTTTTTTTATTTGTGTAAATTGTGCAATTTTTATCCCTTAGTATAGAATGGATCATACAGAGTAAAAAATATATTGAATGTTTTTTTGGCCAGACCCCTGTTTCCATGGTAACAACAGAATAGCTGCCATGTTTAGCCAATACTGCCAAATTTTGAAACACTGCCATTCTTTTTTGAGCAAATATATAATTATAATTCTTGCAAATCTGTATACATTCTACTGTGAAATGATCAGAGCATGTTTTGTTTTTATTTTTTAAATCATTTTTTTGTAAAGTGCAAAAAACCCTTGATTTTTGGCAACAAAACAGTGTGCTGAATGCAGCACTGGAAACCTTATTTGTATAGCATAATTACTCCCAGAGATATCCCGTTTCCAATTGCAGAAATTTAATAAAAAAATATTTTGAGAAATTTAATGGCCGTCAAAGATTATTAATAGTATTCACACAAAGGTATCATTTCACCTAGGGTGTCTGGCCTTAATGATTGCCAAATGTTGGGTGCGTAAATGTTGTTGTAATTTCACAATGATAATCATAACAGGGAGGTTTCTCTTGTGTCACACACCATGACGACGTAGGCAATACAGAGGATCTGCTCTTCCACTGTCAGAGGATGCAACTTGAACAGGCTGTGAGCTGGGTTAGTGTGACAGCCATAGACCAACACTACAACACAACTTAGTGTGACAGCCATAGACCAACACTACAACACGACAAGTTAGTGTGACAGCCGTAGACCAACACTACAACACAACTTAGTGTGACAGCCATAGACCAACACTACAACACGACAAGTTAGTGTGACAGCCATAGACCAACACTACAACACAACTTAGTGTGACAGCCATAGACCAACACTACAACACGACAAGTTAGTGTGACAGCCGTAGACCAACACTACAACATGACAAGTTAGTGTGACAGCCGTAGACCAACACTACAACATGACAAGTTAGTGTGACAGCCGTAGACCAACACTACATGACAAGTTAGTGTGACAGCCGTAGACCAACGCTACAACATGACAAGTTAGTGTGACAGCCGTAGACCAACACTACAACACGACAAGTTAGTGTGACAGCCGTAGACCAACACTACAATGTGACAACTTAATGTGACAGCCATAGACCAACACTACAACATGACAACTTAGTGTGACAGCCGTAGACCAACACGACAACTAAGTGTGACAGCCGTAGACCAACACTACAACACTACAAGTTAGTGTCATATCCAAAGAAGAACTTGACACATTTGCATCACCACTAAATACTAACATCAAGTATTTTTCACATTTAAAAAATGGTTTTATCGAAATGTTGAATTATTAGACAGCTGTATTTGTTTAACCCTACAGGTGACCAACAGTAAACTTCCACAGTTCCAGGGTGCTTTAAAAAAATCATAACTCCATTAATACTTATCACAGAAATATTAATGAGCTATCATTCTGTTGGCAAAAAGATCATTTATTACTATGCATTGATATATGCATAACATCAAATAATAATCATGAGGATATAACTGTTTAAGTGTTATCCCAAAAAATGTTTCACTCTACCACTTGCTAATTACTGAGTGGTTGTATGTTCATGTCCAATTAGAGAAATGTGGCCATACATATAAGCTAATGAGTGCCAAACTAAATTTATTAAATATGTGAGAAGTTTTTAAATAATTTTTTAGGTAGACCCATATAAAATGTAGAGTATTTTATGAATGTCAGAATGCTGGCAGACTGAGAAGTTCAGCCGACTAGGCTCAATCGCGAGACGATGATGTCCGCGATGTTCGCTGGCAACGTGCATAATATCCACTTCAAAACAGCCCCTAAAGTCAGTCTAACTCTCTGAACTAATATAATAACTTGATCCACGAATACTGTCATGTATTTTGCCGATGTATTAATGCGGACATTTGAAATAATTTGACTTGTATCATCAAAGCGAGACATAACAAAATGGCGGACTAAGCCAACTTTCACTGTGGATGAATGAAACCAGTGGCAACAAGAAGACGTTTTAGAGACTTGCGCTTATTGGCGGACTGTTAACCTAAATTTATTTGCTTAGAGCAATCGTTGGGCTTTCCATTGGTAGCTCCATTTCCTGATTCAGACCATATGAATGGGAATATAAATCCCTGAAGAAGAGCATAGTAAAGTCAGCCATATTTGGGCATCTACTACAATGACACTTTAAAGCTTGGTTGTGATTTGCAATACCTGATCAAATTATGACGTAAATAAAACTCATTCATAAAAATGCCACAGGAAGAAGAATCATTAAGCTTTCCAATGATACCTTATGCTCCTGTGTCAGTTGCTAGTGACGGAAACGAAAATTGTTTACCGAATCGGACTGAAATTCAGCCTGGTACCCGTTTTGCACTGATTGTATGGGCTGAATTTGGCCCAGTGGTCAACTGTAGAGGTAAACTGTTGTATTTTTAAAGGGAGATTGCTCAAGTGATACGATCAGTTTAAATTTTAAAAATTACGTAATTGCACATGTATCAATTACCATCCATAATTCACTTAAATAAATTATAACTAACAACATTGTGCTACTGTTAACAATGATAATTATCTCTTCTTACCTTCTCCATTGACGAGCACATAAAGTTGATTTTCCATTCTTTCATACACAGTTTGCGATGGCAGCTACAACAGAAAACTGGATTCGTCTTCAGACTGTAGTTACCTTTCAAGGGCTACGGCTAACTTCGTTGATTCATTCCTCGTCATCAGCATACATGTATGTTTTGAGTGGATCAATGGCCCTATATCCACTGAAACAAATGTTTTATGTAGGGACTACATCCTCAGTCATGTGAAATGTTTAGTCTGTTTGGTACCGGTTTCCCACACTTGTTCAAAGACTATTTATTGAGCGACAGCTTGTACAATATTTAATCGCAGTACCACCCATCATGCATGGGTTAATTTTAATTATTAATTCAATTAATATACTTTCTCAGGAGACACATTTTAATTTAATTAATTAACTTAATTGAACAAATTGGGAAAGTAATTTAACTGACCTGATAAATGTGTGAAGTTAATTTAATTTGATAATATATATATAAAAGAGTTAACTGTAATTAACTTTCCAAGTTGATTACCCCATGCCTGCCGCCCATACTCATATTACCGCCCACCCCTATCTCGGCCACATATAGAAATACATTTTTTATAAATTTAAAGAAGAAAACATGCAGAAATTCAAGTATATAAACGTCATGTAATCCCTATTGAATTACCTCTGGAATTCGCGTGCATTGGACTGCATGTTTCGTACGCAACCATGCGCTCGGAACACAGGAAATTTGGTTAAAGTAGGTGGTCTGAACATGTCATTGACTGTTTAAGCTTGGTCGTGGCCCCTGGGCCCAGGGCATCCCTGGACGTCAGTAAACTGGATTTAACACATGTAGTTAGTATATAAACATATGGCGGATTTTGTAGAGGTAAAATCGACTTCAATATGACAAGGATAATCACTGATTGAATGAGTGTTATTTATATAGCCAACTGAATCATGTGTCATCTGTTAAATTAACATTAAATTGAACTATCAAAGGGACATAATTTCCTAAATTTAGTACAAATGTTTTTTGGTGCGATTGTAATACATTTTATTGATATACTATTTTTATTTGTGTCAGCATCAGGGAAAAAGTGGGTACTCGCTTGTCAGAAGTACGAATAATTGGTGTCTCAATACATAGGGGCAAAAATAATTACATTTACAAAGGTGTCCCAAAACATACAGTACAGAAAAATTATAATTTTTCTAGACTGCAAAAATAACAGTAGTGATGAATAACATGAAATCACCAAACGTACACAACTATTAAGAAAACTAGCAAACATGTTCATTCTTTGGATGATGCTACAAAGGAACAAATGCAGAAGACACTTTCCTGAAGCAGTTTTTCTGCAATGCAAGTAACATAAAACGTCCCTAATTAATTGAATGAAGGTTTAATTATATAACTTGGAACATTTGCAGAAAACATTTGTAACATTGTGAACAATTGATTAGAGTCTGCCTAACATTGGTACAAACTCTACCCTTGACCATTGGATACATTTTTTAATGCGTTACTTTTCTTCCGAGGTGCCACAGATGAATCTCTGAAAATCTGGTGAATCAGATGCAAACTGCCTTGGATGAAAATGTCAAGACACAGTTATACCAACATTCCACACCACACCACATCACCACACTACACCACTCCACACACCATACCACACCACACACGCACGTACACACACCACACCACACACACTACACACACTACACACACCACACATGCACGTACACACACCAAACCACACACACACTACACACACCACCACACCACACACACCACCACACCACACACGCATGTGCACACAACACACCACACACACTACACACACTACACACACCACACACGCATGTGCACACAACACACCACACCACACTACACATGCACACACCACACCACACACGCATGTGCACACACCACACCACACACACTACACACACTACACACACCACACACGCATGTGCACACAACACACCACACCACACTACACATGCACACACCACACCACACACACTACACACACCACCACACCACACACGCATGTGCACACAACACACCACACCACACTACACATGCACACACCACACCACACCACACACACTACACATGCACACACCACACCACACACACCACCACACTACACATGCACGTACACATACCACACCACACACACTACACACACCACCACACCACACATGCATGTGCACACACCACACCACACACACTACACATGCACACACCACACCACACACACCACCACACTACACATGCACGTACACACACCACACCACACACACTACACACACCACCACACCACACACGCATGTGCACACACCACACCACACACACTACACATGCACACACCACACCACACACACCACCACACTACACATGCACGTACACACACCACACCACACACACTACACACACCACCACACCACACACGCATGTGCACACACCACACCACACACACTACACATGCACACACCACACCACACACACTACACACACCACACATACAGGTGCACTCACACACCTACATGTGCTCAATCAATTATAGTTATATATAAGTTTTTTAAATGGTGCGTAATGTCGGTGGACTCACCTGCTGACTAGGCAGGGGATAGACAATGGTGATCCCAACTCCAGACACAGGACACAGGATACGCACACTTCCATCCTAACAAACACACGTCTCTACACCAGTATACAGAATGATATCATACGATAATCCTCAAATTGTTTAACGCATGTTTACATGATCACTCGCAAGTGACATAACAAGTGACATAACAAGTGGTGAAGCCTCGTGTAAAAGACTGCCGCATAAGTTTGTAAAATCTCAAAATATATTAAACAATACATGGGGGGTATCACCACATAGATTGGGACAATTCCCCCCCAGCAAGTGAAACATGTTAATGCAAATTATGTAAAATATGCCAACAGCTAATTTGGATCATAAAAATTGCAAGTCCCACTACTGGTGCATGTTTTTTTACTTTGTGAATGTATGACAACATCCCCCAAAGATGGCTTTGTAAAAAAGACCTGCCAAGTTGAGAAATATGCGCTAGGTCCAGTTCCACAAAAAGGACACCAGGTGGCAGCACTGGTATATCTCAACAAGACACTAGGTGGCAGCACTACTAGTTATTACAAAATCCGGAAAACAACATTTCATACGTCACTCACTGACGATAAGAATAACCTCGCGCTAGAGCACGAGATAGATGCCAAATGCGTGAGACTCACGCCAAATGCGTAAGGCTTGGTAGCTCTGGCAAAAGCAATTCAATAACCAAGTTTTCATACAAAAGTCAAAAACCTGAGGATGCCTGTCATGTGGAATTCTGGTGTTCCATATCAGTTTGTTACAGTTTGTTACAGTTGTAAATGTTATCAATACGTCAACATATGCCGAGTTCAATAATCTGTGATAGCGTTGACCAGGCAAAATGGGTGAATACTTCCCAGTATCCAAGAAAATCAAGTTAATTTTGTAACAAGAGGCGTAGCAGTGCAACATGTATAAAGCACCAGGCAGTGCCTGAAAGACGGGACTTGATGCAATAAAAGAAAACTACTTAAATGCACATGACTTTGCTGTTTAATTTAATAATGAGATAACAGACTTTGAAAACCTACCGATGCAGTCACAACAAGCCTGTTTGAATGCCGAGATGAGGAAGATGAGAAGACATCAAGAATATCTGCCCGAATCCCCTTCATCAGGTGGTAGAACTGTAACAGATGATATCAGTCTGAATCCCTTTCACCAGATGGTAGAACTGTAACAGAAAATATATGTCTGAATCCCATTCACTAGGTGGTAGAACTGTAACAAATTATATCAGTCTGAATCCCCTTCACCAGGTGGTAGAACTGTAACAGAATATATCAGTCTGAATCCCTTTCACCAGGTGGTAGAACTGTAACAGATGATATCAGTCTGAATCCCCTTCACCAGGTGGTAGAACTGTAACAGAATATATCAGTCTGAATCCCTTTCACCAGGTGGTAGAACTGTAATAAAGGATATCAGTCTGAATCCCTTTCACCAGGTGGTAGAACTGTAACAGATGATATCAATATGAATCCCTTTCACCAGGTGGTAGAACTGTAACAAAGGATATCAGTCTGAATCCCTTTCACCAGGTGGTAGAACTGTAACAGAAGATATCAGTCTGAATCCCTTTCACCAGGTGGTAGAACTGTAACAGAAGATATCAGTCTGAATCCCTTTCACCGGGTGGTAGAACTGTAACTGAATATATCAGTCTGAATCCCTTTCACCAGATGGTTGAACTGTAACAGAATATATCAGTCTGAATCCCTTTCACCAGATGGTAGAACTGTAACAGAAGATATCAGTCTGAATCCCTTTCACCAGGTGGTAGAACTGTAACAGAATATATCAGTCTGAATCCCTTTCACCAGGTGGTAGAACTGTAACAGAAGATATCAGTCTGAATCCCTTTCACCAGGTGGTAGAACTGTGACAGATGATATCAGTCTGAATCCCTTTCACCAGGTGGTAGAAATGTAACTGAAGATATCAGTCTGAATCCCTTTCAGCAGGTGGTAGAAATGTAACAGAAGATATCAGTCTGAATCCCTTTCACCAGGTGGTAGAACTGTAATAGGATCAGCCTGAATCCAAGTCAACAGCTTGTAGAATTATAACATGCAAGACAAACTCATAGCCTAAAATAATATTTGCAAAGTTAACAATATAAAATTCAGTGTATAAACTTCAGTACATAAATTACTACTACAAATTACTACTACAAATTATTACCTGAGTTGTTCATAAATTTTCATCTTAACACAACTATTCGAAGATTACTTATTAACTTAACTTTTGACTTAGCTTTTTGAGGAACTGCTTTGTGAGATTTAGTTCTTGTTCTCTTTGCGAGGTGGTACAGTACACAGGGGATGTTCGGGGTAATCAGGTGGGGATAGTACCCTGTCCCCTGGCAGCAGCATCCCCCGGGATGGACAGGATCATTGGTTCTCACCTGACACTCAACTTTCACTTCTGGCTCCGAGACCTCATCTCAGCCACACCCTGGTAACCGCCTCTGTTGGTGGACTAAACGAAGTGAAGGGGCTGGTATGTACTTACATACCAGTTGGGACGCTTGGAGAGGAGATGGGCGCCACCAAGCAATCCTCCTGCCCACTGAATTGCCATGACAGACACACAATAGGACAATGACATGCCGGATCGGTCGGGGCCCGGAGCACCAATGACCGCGCTACCCACTGCTTCCCCCCAGGACGGGAGTGACAAGTGTGATACTGGAGAGACAACATCACCATCATTAGGACATGGAACATCCACACGTTGTATGCATACAAAAAGACGAAAGAATAGACCCATCAGCTCGCCAGATCCCTCGAGCTTGCTGAAGTCAGATGGACTGGGTTTGGTGAAACCAACACAGAAGAAGGAAATAAGATATGGTATAGAGGACTCCAAACACCAACACAGAGTTGGTTTTATTGTGAACAAAAACAGGCTCATCGCTACACGCATCTCCGCAGGCCGGTCCAGATTCATATGACCAGTGGGCAGGCACAGTTGGTCGTTTTGGAAAAGGAGAAACAAACGAAAGAGGACCGAGACTCGTAGAGTTCGCCAGCAGTCACAAGCTAACCTTGGCCAACACTCTTCCCACACAAGACCTCAAGGAGAGGCATCACCCAATGGATTGACTACATACTTGCACCTAAGAGATTCAAGTCCAGCATCAATAAAGCCAAGACCAGGACATTTCCTGGTGCCAACATCGGCAACGACCACGACATGGTCCTGATGACCTTCAAACTGACGCTGAAGAAGAACCTCAAACAGTGCAATCCACGAATAAGATTCAATGTTGAGAAACTAAGAGATCCTGCAATGGCAGCTGCATTTCAGGCAAACATTGGGGGCAGGCTTGCAGCTGTCAATCTTCTAGAGGACAACATCAACACCATCACGGAGAACATGAAAGAAGCATTTCACGAGGCAGCAACGGAGGTGCTTGGGAAGGAAAGAAAGAAGAACCAGCCATGGGTCACCAATGATATCTTAAACCTGTGCAACATACGAAGGGACCTCAAGAAATCCAAGAAAACGGACCCAGAGGTAGCACAACAATACCGCATTGTCAACCAGACCATCAGGAAGAAAATGAAAGAAGCGAAAGAACAATGAATAACAGACCAGTGTGTCCAGATTGACTCAGGACAAAGAAAGAACACTGAATAACAGACCAGTGTGCCCAGATTGACTCAGGACTAAGAAAGAACACTGAATAACAGACCAGTGTGCCCAGATTGACTCAGGACTAAGAAAGAACACTGAATAACAGACCAGTGTGTCCAGATTGACTCAGGACAAAGAAAGAACAATGGATGACAGACCAGTGTGTCCAGATTGACTCAGGACTAAGAAAGAACAATGGATGACAGACCAGTGTGTCCAGATTGACTCAGGACTAAGAAAGAACAATGGATGACAGACCAGTGTGTCCAGATTGACTCAGGACTAAGAAAGAACACTGAATAACAGACCAGTGTGCCCAGATTGACTCAGGACTAAGAAAGAACACTGAATAACAGACCAGTGTGCCCAGATTGACTCAGGACTAAGAAAGAACACTGAATAACAGACCAGTGTGCCCAGATTGACTCAGGACTAAGAAAGAACACTGAATAACAGCCCAGTGTGCCCAGATTGACTCAGGACTAAGAAAGAACACTGAATAACAGACCAGTGTGCCCAGATTGACTCAGGACTAAGAAAGAACACTGAATAACAGACCAGTGTGCCCAGATTGACTCAGGACTAAGAAAGAACAATGAATAACAGACCAGTGTGCCCAGATTGACTCAGGACTAAGAAAGAACAATGGATGACAGACCAGTGTGCCCAGATTGACTCAGGACTAAGAAAGAACAATGAATAACAGACCAGTGTGCCCAGATTGACTCAGGACTAAGAAAGAACACTGAATAACAGACCAGTGTGCCCAGATTGACTCAGGACTAAGAAAGAACACTGAATAACAGACCAGTGTGCCCAGATTGACTCAGGACTAAGAAAGAACACTGAATAACAGACCAGTGTGTCCAGATTGACTCAGGACAAAGAAAGAACAATGGATGACAGACCAGTGTGTCCAGATTGACTCAGGACAAAGAAAGAACAATGGATGACAGACTAGTGTGTCCAGATTGACTCAGGACTAAGAAAGAACACTGAATAACAGACCAGTGTGTCCAGATTGACTCAGGACTAAGAAAGAACACTGAATAACAGACCAGTGTGTCCAGATTGACTCAGGACTAAGAAAGAACACTGAATAACAGACCAGTGTGCCCAGATTGACTCAGGACTAAGAAAGAACACTGAATAACAGACCAGTGTGTCCAGATTGACTCAGGACTAAGAAAGAACACTGAATAACAGACCAGTGTGCCCAGATTGACTCAGGACTAAGAAAGAACACTGAATAACAGACCAGTGTGCCCAGATTGACTCAGGACTAAGAAAGAACACTGAATAACAGACCAGTGTGCCCAGATTGACTCAGGACTAAGAAAGA
>JAHLWY010002216.1:0-13028 GCA_020002185.1 Paraescarpia echinospica
TTTTCTCGAACACTTTGACATGGGACATATATGTGTCGTGAATTCTTAACGTACTACTGCATTAGATAAGATTAAACATCAAATGTGAATTAGTTTTCACACCCATAACTTACGTACCATTTTTTTGTAACTTATGTGACGGAGATTATATGGTAACATACATTCCCCTTTGTGGTTAATCTAGTTGTGTGTGTTGCTTGATATCAGTCTAGCCTTCTTGAAGATTTGTATCATTCTGGACAACTATTTGGGGTAAGACCATATTAAGGATCCTTCCGCCGAAAGAGTGCACTTGATAGAACAGTTTTGGTGTGATATGCGTGAGTTTTTCTTGAACACTTTGACATGGGACATGTTTGTTTCGTTAATTCTGAATGTACTACTGCATTAGACAAGATGAAACATCAAATGGTAGTGAGTTTTCACACCCATAACTTACGTACTATGTTCTTGTAACTTACGTGACGGAGATGAAAGGGTAACATACATTCCCCTTTGTGGTTAATCTAGTTGTGTGTGTTGCTTGATATCAGGCTAGCCTTCTTGAAAATTTGTAGCTTTCTGGACAACTATTTGGGTTAAGACCATATTAAGGATCCTTCCGCCGAAAGAGTGCACTTGAAAGTACCGTTTTGGTGTGATATGCGTGAGTTTTTCTCGAATACTTTGACATGGGACATGTTTGTTTCGTTAATTCTGAATGTACTACTGCATTAGACAAGATAAAACATCAAGTGGGAGTGAGTTTTCACACCCATAACTTACGTACTATTTTCTTGTAACTTATGTGACAGAGATGAAAGGGTAACATACATTCCCCTTTGTGGTTATTCTAGTTGTGTGTGTTTCTTGATATCAGTCTAGCCTTCGTGAAGATTTGTAGCATGCAGGACATCTATTTGGGGTAAGACCATATTAAGGTTCCGTCCGCCGAAAGAGTGCACTTCAAAATACCGTTTTGGTGTGATATGCGTGAGATTTTCTCGAACACTTTGACATGGGACATATATGTGACGTAAATTCTTAACGTACTACTGCATTAGATAAGATTAAACATCAAATGTGAATGAGTTTTCACACCCATAACTTACGTACCATTTTTTTGTAACTTATGTGACGGAGATGATATGGTAACATACATTCCCCTTTGTGGTTAATCTAGTTGTTTGTGTTGCTTGATATCATTCTAGCCTTCTTGAAGATTTGTAGCATTCTGGACATCTATTTGGAGTAAGACCATATTAAGGATCCGTCCGCCGAAAGAATACACTTGAAAATACCGTTTTGGTGTGATATGCGTGAGTTTTTCTCGAACACTTTGATATGGGACATGTTTGTTTCGTTAATTCTGAATGTTCTACTACATTAGACAAGATAAAACTTCAAATGGGAGTGAGTTTTCACACCCATAACTTACGTACTATTTTCTTGTAACTTACGTGACGGAGATGAAAGGGTAACATACATTCCCCTTTGTGGTTATTCTAGTTGTGTGTGTTGCTTGATATCAGTCTAGCCTTCTTGAAGATTTGTAGCATTCTGGACATCTATTTGGGGTAAGACCATATTAAGGTTCCGTCCGCCGAAAGAATGCACTTGAAAATACCGTTTTGGTGTGATATGCGTGAGTTTTTCTCGAACACTTTGACATGGGACATGTTTGTTTCGTTAATTCTGAATGTACTACTGCATTAGACAAGATAAAACATCAAATGGTAGTGAGTTTTCACACCCATAACTTACGTACTATGTTCTTGTAACTTACGTGACGGAGATGAAAGGGTAACATACATTCCCCTTTGTGGTTAATCTAGTTGTGTGTGTTGCTTGATATCAGGCTAGCCTTCTTGAAGATTTGTACCTTTCTGGACAACTATTTGGGGTAAGACCATATTAAGGATCCTTCCGCCGAAAGAGTGCACTTGAAAGTAACTTTTTGGTGTGATATGCGTGAGTTTTTCTCGAACACTTTCACATGGGACATGTTTGTTTCGTTAATTCTGAATGTACTACTGCATTAGACAAGATAAAACATCAAGTGGGAGTGAGTTTTCACACCCATATCTTACGTACTATTTTCTTGTAAATTATGTGACGGAGATGAAAGGGTAACATACATTCCCCTTTGAGTTATTCTAGTTGTGTGTGTTTCTTGATATCAGTCTAGCCTTCGTGAAGATTTGTAGCATGCAGGACATCTATTTGGGGTAAGACCATATTAAGGTTTCGTCCGCCGAAAGAGTGCACTTTAAAATACCGTTTTGGTGTGATATGCGTGAGATTTTCTCGAACACTTTGACATGGGACATATATGTGTCGTGAATTCTTAACGTACTACTGCATTAGATAAGATTAAACATCAAATGTGAATTAGTTTTCACACCCATAACTTACGTACCATTTTTTTGTAACTTATGTGACGGAGATGATATGGTAACATACATTCCCCTTTGTGGTTAATCTAGTTGTGTGTGTTGCTTGATATCAGTCAAGCCTTCTTGAAGATTTGTAGCATTCTGGACATCTATTTGGAGTAAGACCATGTTAAGGATCCGTCCGCCGAAAGAATATACTTGAAAATACCGTTTTGGTGTGATATTCGTGAGTTTTTCTCGAACACTTTGACATGGGACATGTTTGTTTCGTTAATTATGAATGTACTACTGCATTAGACAAGATAAAACATAAAATGGGAGTGAGTTTTCACACCCATAACTTACGTACTATTTTCTTGTAACTTACGTGACGGAGATGAAAGGGTAACATACATTCCCCTTTGTGATTAATCTGGTTGTGTGCGTTGCTTGATATCAGGCTAGCCTTCTTGAAGATTTGTAGCATTCTGGACAACTATTTGGGGTAAGACCATATTAAGGATCCTTCCGCCGAAAGAGTGCACTTGAAAGAACCGTTTTGGTGTGATATGCGTGAGTTTTTCTTGAACACTTTGACATGGGACATGTTTGTTTCGTTAATTCTGAATGTACTACTGCATTAGACAAGATAAAACATCAAATGGTAGTGAGTTTTCACACCCATAACTTACGTACTATGTTCTTGTAACTTACGTGACGGAGATGAAAGGGTAACATACATTCCCCTTTGTGGTTAATCTAGTTGTGTGTGTTGCTTGATATCAGGCTAGCCTTCTTGAAGATTTGTACCTTTCTGGACAACTATTTGGGGTAAGACCATATTAAGGATCCTTCCGCCGAAAGAGTGCACTTGAAAGTACCGTTTTGGTGTGATATGCGTGAGTTTTTCTCGAATACTTTGACATGGGACATGTTTGTTTCGTTAATTCTGAATGTACTACTGCATTAGACAAGATAAAACATCAAGTGGGAGTGAGTTTTCACACCCATAACTTACGTACTATTTTCTTGTAAATTATGTGACGGAGATGAAAGGGTAACATACATTCCCCTTTGAGTTATTCTAGTTGTGTGTGTTTCTTGATATCAGTCTAGCCTTCGTGAAGATTTGTAGCATGCAGGACATCTATTTGGGGTAAGACCATATTAAGGTTCCGTCCGCCGAAAGAGTGCACTTTAAAATACCGTTTTGGTGTGATATGCGTGAGATTTTCTCGAACACTTTGACATGGGACATATATGTGTCGTGAATTCTTAACGTACTACTGCATTAGATAAGATTAAACATCAAATGTGAATTAGTTTTCACACCCATAACTTACGTACCATTTTTTTGTAACTTATGTGACGGACATGATATGGTAACATACATTCCCCTTTGTGGTTAATCTAGTTGTGTGTGTTGCTTGATATCAGTCAAGCCTTCTTGAAGATTTGTAGCATTCTGGACATCTATTTGGAGTAAGACCATGTTAAGGATCCGTCCGCCGAAAGAATATACTTGAAAATACCGTTTTGGTGTGATATTCGTGAGTTTTTCTCGAACACTTTGACATGGGACATGTTTGTTTCGTTAATTATGAATGTACTACTGCATTAGACAAGATAAAACATAAAATGGGAGTGAGTTTTCACACCCATAACTTACGTACTATTTTCTTGTAACTTACGTGACGGAGATGAAAGGGTAACATACATTCCCCTTTGTGATTAATCTAGTTGTGTGCGTTGCTTGATATCAGGCTAGCCTTCTTGAAGATTTGTAGCATTCTGGACTACTATTTGGGGTAAGACCATATTAAGGATCCTTCCGCCGAAAGAGTGCACTTGAAAGAACCGTTTTGGTGTGATATGCGTGAGTTTTTCTTGAACACTTTGACATGGGACATGTTTGTTTCGTTAATTCTGAATGTACTACTGCATTAGACAAGATAAAACATCAAATGGTAGTGAGTTTTCACACCCATAACTTACGTACCATTTTTTTGTAACTTATGTGACGGAGATGATATGGTAACATACATTCCCCTTTGTGGTTAATCTAGTTGTGTGTGTTGCTTGATATCAGTCAAGCCTTCTTGAAGATTTGTAGCATTCTGGACATCTATTTGGAGTAAGACCATGTTAAGGATCCGTCCGCCGAAAGAATATACTTGAAAATACCGTTTTGGTGTGATATTCGTGAGTTTTTCTCGAACACTTTGACATGGGACATGTTTGTTTCGTTAATTATGAATGTACTACTGCATTAGACAAGATAAAACATAAAATGGGAGTGAGTTTTCACACCCATAACTTACGTACTATGTTCTTGTAACTTACGTGACGGAGATGAAAGGGTAACATACATTCCCCTTTGTGGTTAATCTAGTTGTGTGTGTTGCTTGATATCAGGCTAGCCTTCTTAAAGATTTGTAGCTTTCTGGACAACTATTTGGGGTAAGACCATATTAAGGATCCTTCCGCCGAAAGAATACACTTGAAAGTACCGTTTTGGTGTGATATGCGTGAGTTTTTCTCGAATACTTTGACATGGGACATGTTTGTTTCGTTAATTCTGAATGTACTACTGCATTAGACAAGATAAAACATCAAGTGGGAGTGAGTTTTCACACCCATAACTTACGTACTATTTTCTTGTAACTTATGTGACAGAGATGAAAGGGTAACATACATTCCCCTTTGTGGTTATTCTAGTTGTGTGTGTTTCTTGATATCAGTCTAGCCTTCGTGAAGATTTGTAGCATGCAGGACATCTATTTGGGGTAAGACCATATTAAGGTTCCGTCCGCCGAAAGAGTGCACTTCAAAATACCGTTTTGGTGTGATATGCGTGAGATTTTCTCGAACACTTTGACATGGGACATATATGTGACGTAAATTCTTAACGTACTACTGCATTAGATAAGATTAAACATCAAATGTGAATGAGTTTTCACACCCATAACTTACGTACCATTTTTTTGTAACTTATGTGACGGAGATGATATGGTAACATACATTCCCCTTTGTGGTTAATCTAGTTGTGTGTGTTGCTTGATATCATTCTAGCCTTCTTGAAGATTTGTAGCATTCTGGACATCTATTTGGAGTAAGACCATATTAAGGATCCGTCCGCCGAAAGAATACACTTGAAAATACCGTTTTGGTGTGATATGCGTGAGTTTTTCTCGAACACTTTGATATGGGACATGTTTGTTTCGTTAATTTTGAATGTTCTACTACATTAGACAAGATAAAACTTCAAATGGGAGTGAGTTATCACACCCATAACTTACGTACTATTTTCTTGTAACTTACGTGACGGAGATGAAAGGGTAACATACATTCCCCTTTGTGGTTATTCTAGTTGTGTGTGTTTCTTGATATCAGTCAAGCCTTCTTGAAGATTTGTAGCATTCTGGACATCTATTTGGAGTAAGATCATGTTAAGGATCCGTCCGCCGAAAGAATACACTTGAAAATACCGTTTTAGTGTGATATTCGTGAGTTTTTCTCGAACACTTTGACATGGGACATGTTTGTTTCGTTAATTCTGAATGTATTACTGCATTAGACAAGATAAAACATAAAATGGGAGTGAGTTTTCACACCAATAACTTACGTACTATTTTTTTGTAACTTACGTGACGGAGATGAAAGGGTAACATACATTCCCCTTTGTGATTAATCTAGTTGTGTGCGTTGATTGATATCAGGCTAGCCTTCTTGAAGATTTGTAGCATTCTGGACAACTATTTGGCGTAAGACCATATTAAGGATCCTTCCGCCGAAAGAGTGCACTTGAAAGAACCGTTTTGGTGTGATATGCGTGAGTTTTTCTTGAACACTTTGACATGGGACATGTTTGTTTCGTTAATTCTGAATGTACTACTGCATTAGACAAGATAAAACATCAAATGGTAGTGAGTTTTCACACCCATAACTTACGAACTATGTTCTTGTAACTTACGTGACGGAGATGAAAGGGTAACATACATTTCCCTTTGTGGTTAATCTAGTTGTGTGTGTTGCTTGATATCAGGCTAGCCTTCTTAAAGATTTGCAGCTTTCTGGACAACTATTTGGGGAAAGACCATATTAAGGATCCTTCCGCCGAAAGAATACACTTGAAAGTACCGTTTTGGTGTGATATGCGTGAGTTTTTCTAGAATACTTTGACATGGGACATGTTTGTTTCGTTAATTCTGAATGTACTACTGCATTAGACAAGATAAAACATCAAGTGGGAGTGAGTTTTCACACCCATAACTTACGTACTATTTTCTTGTAACTTATGTGACGGAGATGAAAGGGTAACATACATTCCCCTTTGTGGTTATTCTAGTTGTGTGTGTTTCTTGATATCAGTCTAGCCTTCGTGAAGATTTGTAGCATGCAGGACATCTATTTGGGGTAAGACCATATTAAGGTTCCGTCCGCCGAAAGAGTGCACTTCAAAATACCGTTTTGGTGTGATATGCGTGAGATTTTCTCGAACACTTTGACATGGGACATATATGTGACGTAAATTCTTAACGTACTACTGCATTAGATAAGATTAAACATCAAATGTGAATTAGTTTTCACACCCATAACTTACGTACCATTTTTTTGTAACTTATGTGACGGAGATGATATGGTAACATACATTCCCCTTTGTGGTTAATCTAGTTGTGTGTGTTGCTTGATATCAGTCTAGCCTTCTTGAAGATTTGTATCATTCTGGACAACTATTTGGGGTAAGACCATATTAAGGATCCTTCCGCCGAAAGAGTGCACTTGAAAGAACCGTTTTGGTGTGATATGCGTGAGTTTTTCTTGAACACTTTGACATGGGACATGTTTGTTTCGTTAATTCTGAATGTACTACTGCATTAGACAAGATGAAACATCAAATGGTAGTGAGTTTTCACACCCATAACTTACGTACTATGTTCTTGTAACTTACGTGACGGAGATGAAAGGGTAACATACATTCCCCTTTGTGGTTAATCTAGTTGTGTGTGTTGCTTGATATCAGGCTAGCCTTCTTGAAGATTTGTAGCTTTCTGGACAACTATTTGGGTTAAGACCATATTAAGGATCCTTCCGCCGAAAGAGTGCACTTGAAAGTACCGTTTTGGTGTGATATGCGTGAGTTTTTCTCGAATACTTTGACATGGGACATGTTTGTTTCGTTAATTCTGAATGTACTACTGCATTAGACAAGATAAAACATCAAGTGGGAGTGAGTTTTCACACCCATAACTTACGTACTATTTTTTTGTAACTTATGTGACGGTGATGAAAGGGTAACATACATTCCCCTTTGTGGTTATTCTAGTTGTGTGTGTTTCTTGATATCAGTCTAGCCTTCGTGAAGATTTGTAGCATGCAGGACATCTATTTGGGGTAAGACCATATTAAGGTTCCGTCCGCCGAAAGAGTGCACGTCAAAATACCGTTTTGGTGTGATATGCGTGAGATTTTCTCGAACACTTTGACATGGGACATATATGTGTCGTGAATTCTTAACGTACTACTGCATTAGATAAGATTAAACATCAAATGTGAATGAGTTTTCACACCCATAACTTACGTACCATTTTTTTGTAACTTATGTGACGGAGATGATATGGTAACATACATTCCCCTTTGTGGTTAATCTAGTTGTTTGTGTTGCTTGATATCATTCTAGCCTTCTTGAAGATTTGTAGCATTCTGGACATCTATTTGGAGTAAGACCATATTAAGGATCCGTCCGCCGAAAGAATACACTTGAAAATACCGTTTTGGTGTGATATGCGTGAGTTTTTCTCGAACACTTTGATATGGGACATGTTTGTTTCGTTAATTCTGAATGTTCTACTACATTAGACAAGATAAAACTTCAAATGGGAGTGAGTTTTCACACCCATAACTTACGTACTATTTTCTTGTAACTTACGTGACGGAGATGAAAGGGTAACATACATTCCCCTTTGTGGTTATTCTAGTTGTGTGTGTTGCTTGATATCAGTCAAGCCTAAGCCTGGACATCTATGAAAGATTTGGATAAAGCACTTGAAAATACCGTTTTAGGTGACAGTTTTTCTCGACTTTGACATGGGACATTTTGTTTCGTTAATTCTGAATGTAACTGCATTAGACAAGATAAAACATGTTAACCAATAACTTACGTAGTATCCGGAGATGAAAGGGTCCATTCCCCTTTGTGATTAATCTAGTTGTGTGCGATATCAGGCTAGCCTTCTTGAAGATTTGTAGCACTTATTTGGGGTAAGACCATATTAAGGATCCTTCCGCCGAAAGAGTGCACTTGAAAGAACCGTTTTGGTGTGATATGCGTGAGTTTTTCTCGAACACTTTGACATGGGACATGTTTGTTTCGTTAATTCTGAATGTACTACTGCATTAGACAAGATAAAACATCAAATGGGAGTGAGTTTTCACACCCATAACTTACGTACTATTTTTTTGTTCTTGTACACTTACTAGTTGACGGAGCATGAAAGGGTAACATACATTCCCCTTTGAACACTGGACATGGGACATAATCTGAATGTACTGCATTAGTGTGTGAGTGTACTTGTAACTTATCGGAGATGCTAGCCTTCCTTAAGATTTGTAGCCTTTCTGGACAACTATTTGGGGTAAGACCATATTAAGGATCCTTCCGCCGAAAGAGTGCACTTGAAAGTACCGTTTTGGTGTGATATGCGTGAGTTTTTCTCGAACACTTTGACATGGGACATGTTTGTTTCGTTAATTCTCAATGTACTACTGCATTAGACAAGATAAAACATAAAGTGGGAGTGAGTTTTCACACCCATAACTTACGTACTATTTTCTTGTAACTTACGTGACGGAGATGAAAGGGTAACATACATTCCCCTTTGTGGTTATTCTAGTTGTGTGTGTTTCTTGATATCAGTCTAGCCTTCGTGAAGATTTGTAGCATGCAGGACATCTATTTGGGGTAAGACCATATTAAGGTTCCGTCCGCCGAAAGAGTGCACTTTAAAATACCGTTTGGTGTGATATGCGTGAGATTTTCTCGAACACTTTGACATGGGACATATATGTGTCGTGAATTCTTAACGTACTACTGCATTAGATAAGATTAAACATCAAATGTGAATGAGTTTTCACACCCATAACTTACGTACCATTTTTTTGTAACTTATGTGACGGAGATGATATGGTAACATACATTCCCCTTTGTGGTTAATCTAGTTGTGTGTGTTGCTTGATATCAGTCTAGCCTTCTTGAAGATTTGTATCATTCTGGACAACTATTTGGGGTAAGACCATATTAAGGATCCTTCCGCCGAAAGAGTGCACTTGAAAGAACCGTTTTGGTGTGATATGCGTGAGTTTTTCTTGAACACTTTGACATGGGACATGTTTGTTTCGTTAATTCTGAATGTACTACTGCATTAGACAAGATAAAACATCAAATGTTAGTGAGTTTTCACACCCATAACTTACGTACTATGTTCTTGTAACTTACGTGACGGAGATGAAAGGGTAACATACATTCCCCTTTGTGGTTAATCTAGTTGTGTGTGTTGCTTGATATCAGGCTAGCCTTCTTGAAGATTTGTAGCTTTCTGGACAACTATTTGGGTTAAGACCATATTAAGGATCCTTCCGCCGAAAGAGTGCACTTGAAAGTACCGTTTCGGTGTGATATGCGTGAGTTTTTCTCGAATACTTTGACATGGGATATGTTTGTTTCGTTAATTCTGAATGTACTACTGCATTAGACAAGATAAAACATCAAGTGGGAGTGAGTTTTCACACCCATAACTTACGTACTATTTTCTTGTAACTTACGTGACGGAGATGAAAGGGTAACATACATTCCCCTTTGTGGTTATTCTAGTTGTGTGTGTTGCTTGATATCAGTCAAGCCTTCGTGAAGATATGTAGCATTCTGGACATCTATTTGGAGTAAGACCATGTTAAGGATCCGTCCGCCGAAAGGATACACTTGAAAATACCGTTTTAGTGTGATATTCGTGAGTTTTTCTCGAACACTTTGACATGGGACATGTTTGTTTCGTTAATTCTGAATGTACTACTGCATTAGACAAGATAAAACATAAAATGGGAGTGAGTTTTCACACCAATAACTTACGTAGTATTTTTTTGTAACTTATGTGACGGAGATGAAAGGGTAACATACATTCCCCTTTTTGTTTATTCTAGTTGTGTGTTTTTAGATATCAGTCTAGCCTTCGTGAAGATTTGTAGCATGCAGGACATCTATTTGGGGTAAGACCATATTAAGGTTCCGTCCGCCGAAAGAGTGCACTTTAAAATACCGTTTTGGTGTGATATGCGTGAGATTTTCTCGAACACTTTGACATGGGACATGTTTGTTTCGTTAATTCTGAATGTACTACTGCATTAGACAAGATAAAACATCAAGTGGGAGTGAGTTTTCACACCCATAACGTACGTACTATTTTCTTGTAACTTATGTGACGGAGATGAAAGGGTAACATACATTCCCCTTTGTGGTTATTCTAGTTGTGTGTGTTGCTTGATATCAGTCTAGCCATCGTGAAGATTTGTAGCATGCAGGACATCTATTTGGGGTAAGACCATATTAAGGTTCCGTCCGCCGAAAGAGTGCACTTGTAAATACCGTTTTGGTGTGATATGCGTGAGATTTTCTCGAACACTTTGACATGGGACATGTTTGTTTCGTTAATTCTGAATGTACTACTGCATTAGACAAGATAAAACATAAAATGGGAGTGAGTTTTCACACCAATAACTTACGTACTATTTTTTTGTAACTTATGTGACGGAGATGAAAGGGTAACATACATTCCCCTTTGTGGTTAATCTAGTTGTGTGTGTTGCTTGATATCAGGATAGCCTTCTTGAAGATTTATACCTTTCTGGACAACTATTTGGGGTAAGACCATATTAAGGATCCTTCCGCCGAAAGAGTGCACTTGAAAGTACCGTTTTGGTGTGATATGCGTGAGTTTTTCTCGAACACTTTGACATGGGACATGTTTGTTTGGTTAATTCTCAATGTACTACTGCATTAGACAAGATAAAACATAAAGTGGGAGTGAGTTTTCACACACATAACTTACGTACTATTTTCTTGTAACTTACGTGACGGAGATGAAAGGGTAACATACATTCCCCTTTGTGGTTATTCTAGTTGTGTGTGTTTCTTTATATCAGTCTAGCCTTCGTGAAGATTTGTAGCATGCAGGACATCTATTTGGGGTAAGACCATATTAAGGTTCCGTCCGCCGAAAGAGTGCACTTTAAAATACCGTTTTGGTGTGATATGCGTGAGATTTTCTCGAACACTTTGACATGGGACATATATGTGTCGTGAATTCTTAACGTACTACTGCATTAGATAAGATTAAACATCAAATGTGAATGAGTTTTCACACCCATAACTTACGTACCATTTTTTTTTTAACTTATGTGACGGAGATGATATGGTAACATACATTCCCCTTTGTGGTTAATCTAGTTGTGTGTGTTGCTTGATATCATTCTAGCCTTCTTGAAGATTTGTAGCATTCTGGACATCTATTTGGAGTAAGACCATATTAAGGATCCGTCCGCCGAAAGAATACACTTGAAAATACCGTTTTGGTGTGATATGCGTGAGTTTTTCTCGAACACTTTGACATGGGACATGTTTGTTTCGTTAATTATGAATGTACTACTGCATTAGACAAGATAAAACATAAAATGGGAGTGAGTTTTCACACCCATAACTTACGTACTATTTTCTTGTAACTTACGTGACGGAGATGAAAGGGTAACATACATTCCCCTTTGTGGTTAATCTAGTTGTGTGTGTTGCTTGATATCAGTCTAGCCTTCTTGAAGATTTGTAGCATTCTGGACAACTATTTGGGGTAAGACCATATTAAGGATCCTTCCGCCGAAAGAGTGCACTTGAAAGAACCATTTTGGTGTGATATGCGTGAGTTTTTCTTGAACACTTTGACATGGGACATGTTTGTTTCGTTAATTCTGAATGTACTACTGCATTAGACAAGATAAAACATCAAATGGTAGTGAGTTTTCACACCCATAACTTACGTACTATGTTCTTGTAACTTACGTGACGGAGATGAAAGGGTAACATACATTCCCCTTTGTGGTTAATCTAGTTGTGTGTGTTGCTTGATATCAGGCTAGCCTTCTTGAAGATTTGTAGCTTTCTGGACAACTATATGGGTTAAGACCATATTAAGGATCCTTCCGCCGAAAGAGTGCACTTGAAAGTACCGTTTCGGTGTGATATGCGTGAGTTTTTCTCGAATACTTTGACATGGGACATGTTTGTTTCGTTAATTCTGAATGTTCTACTGCATTAGACAAGATAAAACATCAAGTGGGAGTGAGTTTTCGCACCCATAACTTACGTACTATTTTCTTGTAACTTACGTGACGGAGATGAAAGGGTAACATACATTCCCCTTTGTGGTTATTCTAGTTGTGTGTGTTGCATGATATCAGTCAAGCCTTCGTGAAGATTTGTAGCATTCTGGACATCTATTTGGAGTAAGACCATGTTAAGGATCCGTCCGCCGAAAGGATACACTTGAAAATACCGTTTTAGTGTGATATTCGTGAGTTTTTCTCGAACACTTTGACATGGGACATGTTTGTTTCGTTAATTCTGAATGTACT